>CAIGRF010054718.1:21316-36884 GCA_903798235.1 Fraxinus ornus
GATTAACACATGAAATCCAACGGCTCTAAACACTCAGATTCTCCTTATAATCAACCCCGATCCACGTTTTATTTTCTCGTACATCTCAATTTTGTTGTGCTTGAGCGTAAAAATGTCTGGAAGAGGAAAGGGAGGCAAGGGTTTGGGAAAGGGCGGAGCAAAACGCCACCGTAAGGTGCTTCGTGATAACATTCAGGGCATCACCAAGCCTGCGATTCGGCGTCTGGCCCGGAGAGGTGGAGTTAAACGCATTAGCGGGCTCATCTACGAAGAGACTCGTGGTGTCCTTAAGATCTTTCTGGAGAATGTTATTCGCGATGCTGTCACCTACACCGAGCACGCTCGCCGGAAAACTGTCACTGCAATGGACGTTGTCTATGCGCTGAAGAGGCAGGGCCGAACATTGTACGGCTTTGGGGGTTAAGTGCTTGGCATGCGTTTGGTTTCTTAGATTACTTTTGGGAAATTAGGGTTTCATGTAAATGTTGGTTTAATTGGAGTTAGGTTGTTTCTTCTGGGCTAAATGAATGTAGTGAGCTCCATGTTGGATCTTCAATTATGAAGTGAAATTTCTGTAGTCTAATTAGTTTCTTTGGTTCCATGTCCAATGTTCTATAATATGGAGAATTTAAAGTTGATTTATAATCTTGGATTGAGGTTCTCAATGGTATTAACATTTGTTTAGATCGTTGCTGCTTTGCACTTCCTGTCTTTTGATCAGATCAATGTCTTGGGAGCTTAAGGTTTGTGACATTTTTATCCATTCATTCCACTCCCTGACTATATTTGGGTATCTAGTTTTAGGACCATTTGATTTCAAATTCACTAATCCTGGTTCTCTTCTAGGCATACCCTAATCTTTGTAGCTGATGCACAATGCAATTGATTGTGTTTTAATTCTAGCTAAGCAATATAAGTTTATTGCTTTTGTTTGGGGCCTTTACATCATTGAGCAAGTAGGATACTTTGTGAGTGTGACCTCAAAATCTGTCTATCATAAGGCCGACAAGACTCCGCTAGCTTCCCTGTTCACTCAAGCTTCATCATTGAACAAGTCGGTTGGGATGCAAATGTCACTTGTAGAAAAAAATTTCAGACGGCCGCCGTTTGTGCTTTCACGGTCAAATGGCATTGCTAAAATAAATGGAATGCAAGATTGGAGAGGAGGGGGATTTGGCTAAATGAGCTTTTGCATATATAGGGGGAAGAGAAATGGGCCGAGCCCAAGCCAATTGTAAGTAATCAATCGAAGTCAAGTCGTCCAGCATGGGTCCCTCAATCACATGCACACAGTGTTCGTTTGATTGCAAGGGTGGAAAATGGATGGAAAGAAAATGAATTTCAGGGAAAGTAATTATCTAGAAATTGTTTTGTAGGGAATTGTTAATTTAGTGTGTTTGATTGGTATAATTTTTCACCCGAATTTTTTTTAAATTGTGTCGTTTGACTTTGTTTTACATGGAAATTATTCATTAAAGTGAATTTTTTTTTTTTTTTTTACAATTAATTATGAAATTTATTTCCATTGAAAAAAAAAGGTGGAATTTCATTTTCCCACCAAAAAAGTGGGAAAAACAATTCAACCATTTCATGGAAAGTGTGCACGTGTGTGACATTTGTGGAAAAAGAATTCAATAGAAATTTTAGCATATCAAACGTAACAAAAGATGAAAAATGAAATTTGAATTCCATTTTCGATGGAAATTTTAGCATATCAAACGGGGCCTTAGATTATTCAAGACTGGTGTTGAAGCTTAGGGAAAAATATAACCCGGTTTATTGCAACTGAAGACTTCACGAAGTGATTTGATCCATCACTTTTGTGACAACTAATTTTCCTTGACAGTTTGGACAATGCTAATTTTCGCATGTGGTGTGCGAGATTAGAGATTTGAACGAATTAAGGCAGGCCATGCAAAGATTGAAGTTTTTTAATGGTTTCTTTACAAGTATTAGGGGAATTAGTATTTTTATAACTTATTTAGCCTCCATTATATGAAATTTTAATAGTTGAAATCATTTTTTATGAAAAATATGTGGTTAAAAAAGGAAAAAATAAATTGGTAGGTATTATAATCCTTTCGGTATAGCTTAAAATTCAATTAAAATTAAAAATATAGCCGTTATTGGGTTTCACTCGTCTAATAAAAATCAACAATAACGACTAATTTTTAAATTTTAATCTGATTTTAATCTCTATCGAACACGCCCTATGTATGATTGATAAGAAGAGAGAAATGAATTATAATTTTAACGAGGGCTAAACACGAGCTTAATATGGCTCAACATTTCCAAAGAACACTATATTTATTACATTTACAAAGAAATAACACATTTTCCTTCTCACACAAAAAATAGTGAAATTATTAGTTCTCAACCTATTAGTACAAACGAATCTATAATCTTCATTTCTTGACAAATTTTCCCCAAAACTTTTCTAGTTTTATTATGTAAATTAGGACTAGGCTCCCTATTTTTGACGTATTATGATTATAAATCCTCAACCTATCTGAATATGTTGCATTGAAGATAAATGTTAGTTTCTTAACAATCAAGCCCTCTGACCGTGAATCTCCAAGAGTACAATTTTAATGCTATTGATGGTTTTTCGATCGCGTGGGGATCTAAATTCACCAATTTAAATAAATTTAGAACCTGAAGCCTCACATTTATAAGCGAAAAGTTGGAAAGCCAAAACATAATTTACCCGTTTTATTACCCATTAATTTTCTGTGGATGATGATTGTCATTCATGTTGCTGTTAAAAAAGCCACACAAATCGTATGCCAAGAGATGGCAACAGGGTGGGTTCGGGACGGGGCAAAGGCCCCACCACTCCCCCACCCCACCTTTGACGGGGCGGGATTTTGCCCCGTTTATTTTTTTTTTTTGGTAATTTGTATTTAATTTTTTTTTTAATTCTTCACGGGGTGGGCAACCCTTGCCCCACCAACCCGTCGGGACGGGTTGGATTTTTTAGCCATCACTACATATGCCTATTCAAATCCTTCGAGATTAAAAAGAAAAGACATTTTCAACCATGCATACCAAAAAAATTGTAGTGCGTTGAAACTCCATCTCCATCTCCATCTCCATCTCATACCCATCCTTGCTCCTTGTTACGCTTAGCAAAAAGCAAGTTTTTTGATCCACCTAGGACATGGATTCTATATGAACCAATGGATCGTTTTGAATCAATCAAGCAAATTCAAAATAAATTCTCAAATTCATTTCACTAGAACACAACATGAAGTTCTATATGCTTCCTATTTTCCTGATCCGCGCATATGGGATACAATACTACCATTTACAAGTGGTTCGATAGCACTGCATAATATTTACAAGTATATATGCAATATGGTCAAAGATGCATTAGCAATAGCCCAAAGCCGGAAATTGATCTTATTGAGGTTGGGAAATGGGAAGGCAAGTAATGAAGAGCCAAACACAAGACTCCAAACATAAAAACACTGGACTACAAAGACAATTCAGTTGAAAAAAACTTATAATATATTTGTGACGCATAGCAGACCATCCTATGGCGCAAAATAAATTCACTTTCCATGTTCTAATTCTTAGAAATTGCAGCTTTAGGCTAACCCTAAGCTCCAGAGGTAGGATAAATAATGCCGAATTCCCCCCTTTCAAACAGTATGTAACTTTTGCAGTTCATGTTCAACATCGAATAAAATTTAATGAGTCCAGATCAGTCTTCCCTTTATTTGGGAATTAGCAGCAATAGAATTTGGAACTTCTAGCTATCCCATTTTCACAGTGTTTCTCCCTCGAAACCGCCATCTGAAATTTCTCAGAAAGATTTCAAGTTGGATTTTCAGCATAAAAAATAGGAAATTTAAACTAAACATCATCACAAGCTATAAAGATTTAATTACTGAATACACTGATGACTTCAAATCAGCCTCTTCTTCAAACCCTTTTAAAACTGGAGAACATGGACCCATCCATTTGATAACTCCAAGCAACACATCAATGTACAAACCATGAAATATCAGTAGAAATATTTACACAATGACAAACTAAACACAAGCAGAGTACTTGAGTAGCTTGATTTATGATCAAAGTATACATACTAAACATAAAAATGCAACTAATTTCATTATAAATCAGAATGCTGTCTCATATTTTAGAAACCCACGAAAGAATTATCCTGGCAATACAAACAAGCATTACACGCGCGTGCGCGCAATTTTACACTTATCTTGAACACACAAGCTTTCCAACAAGTCTAAAAGACGAAGATAAATTTTGAAGGGAAAATTTTTGAAAAAGAATTATGAATGAGATATACTAACCTTAGAGAAAACCTCCATCTGACCACTTGCTATCCGATTTTCCATTATAACCCACAGACTTGTGATCAGATGCATTTTGATAGAAATTATCAGATCCATCATCTTTTGCATCATCCCAGCCTGCCCAGCTATCTCCATTCTGGGATGTTGTTCCCTTAAATGGTTCTTCTTTCCTGTTGTCTTTATAATCCCAATCGTCCCAGGAGCCAGAGCTGACAGAGTTGAACTGTTGACCAGATGAGTGTTGCATACCAGGAGAATGATTCCATCCTTCAGACTCCTGATAGTAACCTTTTCTTTCACTCTCGTTCCGTTGCCAGCCATCATTCTTCAAGCCAGAGTCATCTTTAGTGTATTCCTCAACCTTTTGTGAAGCTAGAGCCATCACCCCTTTCATGATTCCCCATGTCTTTTGTCCGATTTCTGATGTCTTTGCAGTCACGACACTGACAGTCTCATTCACCTTGTTATCATACCCTCCCTCTCTTACCTGTAAAAAAGGAGGATAAACATATGTATTCATCACACTGTACATTCAAATATCATGCCTTTTTTATCCACATAATGCCAGAAAGTTGAACCTTTTGCTTCTTTGAAAAAGAAAAAAATTAGAATAATACAAGGCAGCCGGCGACAACTCTTTAAGAGAGAACCTCTGACGTAGTGTCTTCAAATGCCACGAGGAATTGAGAAATTCTCATTCGGAAATATCTTATTTCCAATTCTCATTCAGAAATTTCAAGTGGGAGAGAGAAAGAAACGAGGAATCAGTTCTCGTTCCTATTGGAATTTGGAATCAAATTTTTATTATGGATAGCTAAGAGAGCATTTCCAAGAGACTCTAAATATATGATATTCTTTATTTTAAAGAGCTAATACTTAAAAATAAGCTTCAAGATACTCTCTACTTAACTTTTTAAAATAAAGAGTCTGTTTGACCATATCAATTTAGAGAGACTATACAATGATTGTATTTAATAAGTCACAAATTTTAATATTCTATTTCTTAAACTATTCAAATCACATTTAAATTGATTGGCCATTGACATATAAATTTTTTGGTTCTTAACCCATTTTCTTTTCTGGGTCGATGGCCGGTTTGGTTTTTAAAATATTGATCTTTACACATAAATGCTATAACTCAAGAATGACACACGGTATAAGTGCAAACCAAAACTGATAACCTAAATATCAAGAAAACAACAAATCATGCATGGACATATTATTAATGTTATTCCCTCAGATTTGATAGAGATATGCAATTGTCACGTTGCCCGTTGTCTGAAATAGAATCAGAACAATTACAAGATACCACAATGACAAATATAACAAGCACCACTGATAATACAATCCTGAAAAGCCAAAGTACCTTGGAAGTGAACTCCTTCGTCCCTGCTTGAACAACATTTGCAGCTGACTGTGCAGCCGATGCCGCCACCACAGATAACCTACCAAATCCCTGTGTACACAACACATTAGTAACACTCAACACAAAAATAACCAAAAACATCTGCATAAGCACATGTACGAATCCACCTGAGTAACAGATGAAAGAACATCCCCCTGAGAACTGTTCCTTGGCACCGGAGGAGGGGTTGACCCAAAGCCAACATACTTCCCACCTTGGGAGGGTGGGATCCCCTCAGGCCGTGTCTCATTTTCTACCATCTTCCTAGCAAAGAAGTCCTGCTTATTTGCAGCCGACGCCTCCAATTGTGCCCGGGAAAAAATATCCTGGGTCGACTTCGACCTAGATGGTGCACCTCCCCCATTTCCACCACTCCTAAAATCTCCCACCGTATTATTCCTCCTAATATTATTATTCAAATTTCCACTAAACCCTCCATCATCATAACTATCCCAACTATCCCACCCTGCATTGTTTCCAGAATTACCATTCCTATCCCCACCAGCTAACGGAGGTTTATTATTATAACTATTACTCTTATTACCGGATCCGATTGTTTCTTTCACGACAGCGGGGTCACGCCAGGGTTTGCCTTCGGCAAGTGATTGAATCCGGTCTCGATAAACAGATGCAGCATTGGTATTATATTTCGTAACAATATCGGTTTCTTTGGGGATTCCATAGTGCAAAATAAATTGATTAAATCTTTCATTCCCGCTAAGCTCCATTTTCTTCAATTGGATCTCGGACCACGAGTCCATCGTCACAGATCGAACAAAGGATATATGAACACCGAGGCCGCGGTGTTTGCCGGAGCACTCAAGGCACATGAAAACTCCGTAAGAGACGGAGGCCCATTGCGGATTCTTCTGCGAGCAATCCACGCAGATCTTGTTCCCTGGCTGCGATTGGAGCTCCCGTAGCCGACGCGAAGCAGCCATTGATAGGTTTTGAAACGGATCTGATGAGATTCAAGGAACAGTGATCAGATCAAAGATTGCGGAAATCGAGGAGGAGAGAGTGGAAAAATTTAGAAAAAGTTGGGGAGGGACGAGAGGGGGGAAATGGCCGACAACCGTTAAAACGTTTGCGCCTAGGGCCGAGCCAATGTTAGGCTGGGTCGGTTTTGAGCTAAACTCGACACAGCATCCAAATGAATTCGACTGAATTGAGGTGCAAATCGATCTAATCTTCTTGCAATAATCGAACCAATGCAATTGGATTCAATTTGAGTTGGTTCGATACTATCGATTTAATCTTGACCCAAATTAATTAAATCTCGGAGCAATTTTGGACAGATTTTATTCCATTTTCTTGTTGCAATAATCGAACCAATGCAATTCGATTCAGTTTGAGTTGGTTCGATTTGTACTATCAATTTGATCTTGACCCAAATTAATTAAGTCTTGGAGCAATTTTGGACAGATTTTATTTCATTTTCGGATCGTTGCAAATGTGCTGGTCCCCACTAGTGTAGTCATTTTTGACTATATATGTAACAAAATACCAAAATTGTCCTTTCTAAAGAATATTGAATTAAATATTAAAGGAACATATTGGTCGTTCTACTTGAAATTGGTCAATAATTGTGACTGCATATACTGTGTAACATTCTCCCAAGCAGGAGCTAAGAAAACAAATATCGAATAATGCATATGTGCAACGAGTTAGCAAGTCAAATCTTGAGTTTGTTAAGACTTTTTTTTTTGAAAAAAAGTAATCACGAAAGTACAAACTTAAGGAAAAAAATGACACTGAGCTTCGTCTCTAATACCATATTGAACCGCTTTGAGTGGAGAGAGATTAATCACTTGTCTGCTTAAAATTTATCTTCAACTAACATATTCTTGTGAAAAAACTATAGAAAAATTAAAAGACTTCGGGACTTTAGCAACAAGATGGTTAATGCAGCTGAAAACACATAAATTGTCTGCTTGCCTGTCCGTAAGAGTGATGTGATATCGGTTGTACATATCGGAAGTAAGGGTTGGCCAAAATGAAGAGTCGCGGCATTGACTAAACATCTAGCAATGAACCGAACATGGTAGAAAAGAAACTACGTAGCCAATCCCAAATTTATAGGGAATTAGGGAAATATGCTTAATTCGTAGTTAGCCACAAGAAGCTATGGAATTTATACTGATAACTGTCCATAGCATCAAAAGACAAACATTTAACTTGCTGCAGCAACAGTAGCATCATTAAACTCAGCATCAACCTCAACCAATAAAAAAACACTTGAGATCCGGCATAACGAAGAATAACTAAAATTTACACAATAATCGAAATGCAGTTTTCTGAAATTTTTGAGAAGCACAAGTGATGATATTGTACCGAAAAAATTGTGTACATGTATAGACTGTTTACAACAACCTTAGAAATTAGCATGGATAACATCAAACCTCAAGCAGCAAGATGCTGAAGTCGTCTAATTTTGTGATGTTCAAGAAGCACGTCGGGAAAATACTTTCTCCATCTGAAGTGTGAGAAAAAGAAAACACGCGACTGAGATGCAGAGTGCAGTGAGCATAATCACAACCATTGTCTGAAATGAAATATATGAACTTAAAAAGTAGACAACTGCAATTGAAATGCTTTGCCAAAGCTTAAGCTGTGCAAATGCTCCCTCCTGCAACCAGAACTCAGGTATAAGACTCCAAGCACCACTTAAGATACACATTACTCGAGAAACCAAGCAAGCAAGTGGATGAAGCTGTGTGAAGTCCAGTTATGGACCGTTGAAAAGAAATGATGCTCAATTTTTTAAGCAATAATGAGCAACAAAAACATGTCGTACATAATTGGGACACAGCACAGTACCGTAGTAGACAGTACGATGAACAAGATTTTAGTTTTTTCTTTCTTTCTTAGTACTGTCTAATATTTTCTAATAACATACCAGTTTTGTTTGCAACTGAAACAGTGTGTTATAGATTACAACATTATGCAAAACATTGTAAATTTGCTTAAAGGTTGAACATCTAGATACTTTTAGCATTGAAAAAAATGGCAGAAAGCGGAGAAAATTTTACCAGGTCGTGCTTGAAGAGAATTCCAAGAAAAGCACTTAGCTGAGTGTTCAATACACCATTACCTATGCCCCACATGCCTCCGATGAGAAGTAGGTATAATGTACTGAGCAGTCCTCCGGAGATACTAAATTAATGAGACAAGAAATTACTAAATGATAATTTGTTCGGCTTAAAATTATTTAAATAAGTTGGCACTCTGGTTTCTCCAAGAGTATGAGAGTTAATAGGAGGGTCAACCTGTAGTTCAGCAGGAGCAAACACAAGACAATGGCCTGAATGAAAGCTCCAAGAGAAACTATTATTGTAATTGATAAGAGACCCGAGGTAAGTCGACCAGCTGCGACCGAACACTAAGACAATTCCAATAACAAGATGAGAGAGTAAAGAAGCTGGCCCAGTATTAGAATGTGTGGCTAAGCTTAAAAGTAAGTAAAAGTTACTATCTAAGTAATTTTTTGCCACTGAACATGTTTTTACAGTTTTTTTTTTCTGCTTCTGAGTAAAAAATTACTTATTTTGAAAGTAACTATTACCCTACTGTCAAATACGCTTATTTCCTCATTTAACCATTAAAACTTAGTTATCTGCTTGCAAATATACTTTACTCATAAGTAAACTTCTTAAGCTTAACAAAAAACGCTCTTAGTGAAAGCAGGTCATTACATTGGGAGATACTCCTTTCAGAGCAGCCCACAACTTCCAATGTGGTAATATTAAATTCAATTTCTGGATGTCACAAATGATATAATGAATATGCCATCCATAATACCAGACAATCAAATATACAGGTCTTCAACAAGTGAACCTGAAGAAATTGCATATAGGATTTTGTGGAAAATGATGCCACAATTCATATTCACGCCAAACAGTAAAACATGAGAAAATAAAAGAAGAAAAAATAGACGAACTTACCATTCAAAACCTCCTATAATATATGAGGGGCATATTAGCCCAATGGTAATTGCTTAAGAAGGCAGTAGCAGAACAAATAGGATAGCACGTGAAGTTATTCACTCATCAGATTTTTATATACAACCCGGTCAAGTTAACAAAAAGAGAAAATAGTCAAATACTTGATTTGCTGGATCAAGATTTATGTAAAACATGTTGAACCACCCCATCCAAAAGCTTAAGTTTAGAGAGGACAAACTTATTTATTTAGATTGTCTTTACACACCCCTTCACATTTAAGTTAGATTAATTTTTTTTATTAATCGCCTAACACTTGCACAATTTTTATAAACTGCTGAGGCCAGACTTGAACACTAGACATGTAGCTATTCTAATACCATATTTAATCATCTCATCTAAAAGCTTAATCTTAGAGAAGACAAATTCATTTATTTAAATTATATCTTAAAAAAACAAATGTCTTCTTTATCAGATTCAGAAAGTTAATACTGGTTTGTTTTGCATTTTTGTACTTACAATAGCGTCAAAGACCCCATAAACAGCCATGGCACCACCAACACCACGCTCGCCAAGTGTAGGCTTGATAAGATATTTGGTATACTCCGCCCTGTAAGGGAAAAAAAATTCCTATTTTGTTGAAGAAACCGATTAGATAATAACGAGCCCACAAGCCGATGCTTGCACAAAATGTGAAAGTATTTGCATCATAACATTCAGGGAACCTTACCATACAAATGCTTGTTGTAAGCCTGAATATGCAAGAAGCGGGATGACCAAGAGGATTCTAATGTCGAGTAATAGAGCCAAAATAGTCTTTAACAGAGATACCACTGAAGAAGAAAAGGTGGCAAAAGAATCTTGCAGTTCTTCCTCTTTATCATTTCTTTTACTCAGGAAGCACATAAGAATTGAACCTATGGTCGAGCTACAAAGAAACATAACAAAAAGCAAAGTTGTGCCTGTAGTTTTCTCTCCCTGTGGTTAAACTACTGAATCAATTAGTAACTTCGAATATAAATAAAGCTGAACGGTACAGAATTCTTAACTTTCAAATAAGAGTATGTCGCCAGCACTCATTTCTCGGTTATACGTGAGAATTCACCATAGTCACCCTCAAAAAAAGGGAAAATGTTTAACGGATCCTTTTCTTTTCTTTTCTTCTCCTCTTTTTTTCTTTCCTTTCCTTTTTCTTTTTTTTTTTTTTTTAATAATTTTTGGTTGATAGGTAAAACTAATAAAATTATGAAAGGTACATAGAACCAATCATTAATTAAGTGATCAATAACACTGCGATCAACCCTCAAACTCTTTCTTTCTTTTTTCTTTTTCTTTTTTTTTTTTCTTTTTTTGCAAAAAAGGAAATCATATTAGGTGTCCATAATTGCAGGTTTTGAGTCCAAGCGGATGAGAGAATAAAAGAAGGAAAGAAAACAAATTAAATTAATTTCTACTACTAAGTGTTGCTACAAAGCTCATATAGAACCAGGCAAGGCATATGTGAAGATATTAACACTAATTACTACCCCACCAAATGTACTTGTACGTTGCACTTGAACTATAATTAGCATGTGATATTTTTTTTACAAATGTAAATTAAAGAGATTGATAATTACAATAATAAAATCCAAATTGCAACTGTGTACCTTTCCATCTCTTAACAAAGCAAGAGTGATAAGATTGCCAACGAGCTGCACAATTCAGTTTGAGAAAGAATTTTTTGTAAGGGATTAGAAATATACACTAGAAGTTAGAAAGTTAAAACTGTAACTACTAAAAGTTTCTCGGGTAAATGATAACGCTGCACCTGGTGACATGCAAACATCCCCCAAAACTCTCCATTAAACTTTCCAATCACTGATCCTTCATGCAAGTCATAGTCATTTGCATGACTATGTGCGGTCGAAGTGAGATACGTCCCCTGATAAAATATAAAGGTTATTAACAACATTAACTGGACAAGTCAATCATTAATGAGACGAAGTAGATAATGTGTTGAACCTGCCCAACCCATATTATTGAAGCAGCAAACCCAAGGAACAAAGAAGTCGGAACCATAGTATACCTACAGTAAGAATGAATAAATTCTACTACATTAGAAAGACAAATGAATCAAACAATTAAGATTCTAAATAAAAATCACTTTGACATATTTTCAGAAGCTCCATTTAGGTTTGTTCATTCTATAAGTTCAAAATCCTCAAAAACTGCAAAACCCACAAGGTAAAATTGTCGTGTCCTGCAAAAATTTACAACAGATAAAAAGTTGAATAGATGTGTCGACCTATGTCCAACTAGAAAGCATGTCATGTTCTCTGTTAGATAGGTTCATAGATATTTCTAGATGGAAATGTACAAAATGTCAATGTCTCTATCATGGAATAAGTATCAACTCAGTATAACAATAACAATATTACAGTTTCCAAAGCGAAAAACACATAATAGAAATTCATAAAAAGAAGATATGAAGAACCGATGATGATACATAAAGTCCTAACAATATATTCAAGTACATGAGTACAAAATACACATGTTTGCCCAGGCTTAGATTATTTAAGTCAAAGTTAGCAGTACTTGAAATAGTTTCATACAACTGCTTTGCATTGAACATTTACTTTGAAGGCCGAAAGATGAAAGGTTCCGTGTTAACAATTCTTGCACACGGAGATAATTATCCAAATTTGAAAAGAGCCATGAAGATGGCTTTAAATGCAAAAAACAAGTTGGATTTTTTCATGGAAGCGTGAATGTGTCTGCAGCCAATTCTTCAGAAGTAAAAATTTGGGAGAGATGCTACGACATAGTTCTTTCATGGATGCTCTATGGAATTAAGAAGAACCTTCCCAGCAGTCTCATCTATTGTGATAATCCTCTAACTTTTTGGTTAGAGTTGGAGGAGCATTTTTCATAAAGCAATTATCCACGAATTTATGAACTCACAAGAGCTATACGGAGATAATTATCCAACTTTGAAAAGAGCCATGAAGATGGCTTTAAATGCAAAAAACAAGTTGGATTTTTTCATGGAAGCGTGAATGTGTCTGCAGCCAATTCTTCAGAAGTAAAAATTCGGGAGAGATGATACGACATAGTTCTTTCATGGATGCTCTATGGAATTAAGAAGAACCTTCCCAGCAGTCTCATCTATTGTGATAATCCTCGAACTTTTTGGTTAGAGTTGGAGGAGCATTTTTCATAAAGCAATTATCCACGAATTTATGAACTCACATGAGCTATACGCAATCATCGATTCATCATCATGAACAAAATTTGTTAGTTGTTTATTTAATATGTCAAAATCCTATTGGGATGAATTCACTACACTTCCCTCAGTTTCTGTTTGCGAGTAAGAAACTCGGAGTGAATTACAGGTGTAGCAAGAAATAGGAAAAGTTTTCCAAAACTCTAATGGGTCTTAATTATATTTCAAAATAAACATCTCTTAAATGCACAGATCTTGCAGCCAATGGCAAATCTCACGTGACAAAACCAGCACATCAAAATCAGCAGAGCCTTGGACAAGGTTGTGGTAGACCTTATTGTGATCAGTGTGGAAAGTATGGACATATAAACGCAAAATGCTTTCAGACTATAGGCAACCTCAGAACTGGAATAAACTTATGCATTCGCCTCATAGTGCTGCACCAGCAACTACTAAACCAAGGCAGCCAGATGAGCATCAAATTCATGCTGATCAAAGCTCTACTCCATCATCATCAAGTTCAATCCAAGGTCCTGGTCTCACAAAATAGCAATATAAGCAACTGGTTACTCTTCTTTCTACAGAATTGCTACCTTGTGCTACAAACTTAACTGGTAAAACCTTCCCTCTTGTAATTCAGTTGCTAGTACTATTTCAACATCTTGGATAATAGACAGTTGAGAAATTTTCATCTGCTGTTAAGAAAGTTGGGTTTGTTCAATCTCATGCTGATCCTTGTTTGTTTATGAAGTCCTATAATTCTCATTTTACAGTCGTTGTATACGTTGATGATATCATAATAGCTGCGAATGATCATCCATCTATCACGGTCTTGTTGATCTACCGTTTCCTTTTATTTCCATCCTAATTTAGCTGTAGTGTTGTACATATATATTTACACCAGAGTACAATAACAAAGTAATGAGAATACAAGCAATTCTTTCATAATTTGACAATATAAACAATGACCGAATGACAACAAGCCAACAATTCCATGAACCCCTAATTATGTCAATAGTGGAAGCAGGAGTGAAGAGTAATCACAATTTCAGAAATTGTTCCTGACTGAACAAAAATGCATACCAAGTAGGCATCAAATTTGCAGCGATGAACAGCCAATATCCGGTGGAACCAAGAATTAAAGCATTCTTCGTCCCAAGCTTCCTCACCACCAATGAAGCAACCACCGAAAAAACTGCAAACGATACGTACAATATCCCCAGTGATATGGTACCCAAACCTCCTTCCTAGGAAAACCCAAGAAAAAATTATCAGAAATAATGAGCAAGTCCCTTGTGAGGAAGGGAATTGCAACCAAAAACACCAGAAACTATTAGCTGAGCTCTTGCCAGTTCAACAACACAGGTACAATCCCAAAAAAAAATCACCAAGATACATCTTTCACATTCAGATGAATCATCAAAAATGAAAAACTATTAAGAAAATCTGAAATCTTGAAAATATGGAAACTCACAGTATTGATGGTACTTTCTAAGTTTTGGACAGCACCATAAGCCAAGAAAATCAGAAGGAAAGCCAAGCAGAGAATATGAACATCTCTTTTGTGATTCAAAGTATGAGTTGGTGAAGAGCTCTCAACAACCAGTGATATTTCTTCTTCTACGGCCATTGACCAGCAGTACACACTCTGATCCAAAGAGTATTAGCAGGCGAGATTGAAGAGAAGAAGACTGGGTAGTGGGTGCATAATTGAATTTTAAGATTAATATATTTATTTTTAACTTTGTTTAAAATATATTACTTTTAGGGAAAATTGCAGCCACGATACCAAATCTTTCACTTTTTTGTAAACTTTATCCAAACTTTTTATTTGTGCCACCCACGGTACAAAACCTTTAAACAATTCGCACTCGGAGTCAAATTGACAGAAACCGTTAGTTGACCAATAATCAAATGTCCGACAAATTATTGACCAATTTCTAAAAGGTAAATATGTAACTTTATATTTTTCATATGAAAAAAAATTAAAATAAAAGAATTGAATTTTTTTTTTTTTTTTTTTTAAAAAAACCAAACTGATTGGAATAGATTATCCATTTTCATTGTAAGAACCTCAAGTTGTCCCGCAAATGCTGTCATTGCATCTACGATGTGCACCCCTGCTGTTTTCCTTGGAGCTTCCATATCGTTGGCCACATCGATTGATTCTCAGCTATCTTTTCATATAATTCATATGCATCATCGACGTCAAGTTTCATTACTGATCCTCCCGCTGAAGCATCTATCATATTTCTGAACTCATGGTGTAGTCCGTTATAGAAGAGATATTGTTTAGCCTGCTTCGAAATGTCCAAGTTAGGGCATTTTCTAAACAAATTCTTGAACCTCTCACAAGCTTCAGAATAGCTCTCAAAGTCCTTCTACTTGAAGGTATGGATATCATTCCTGATTTGGTGAACTCGAGAAAGTGGGAAGAACTTCATGGTGAACTTCTAAACCATATCATTTCACGATTGTATACTCCCTGGAGGTAAGCAGATGAACTATTCCCTTGCAGCATCCTTCAAAGTATGAGGGAATAATCTCATTCGGAATGCATCTGTCGATATCCCTTCGTGACTGATAACTTCACACGACATGAGAAATACAGAAATGTGTTCATGAGGATTCTCAGTGAATTTCCTGAAAAACCTGATGTCTTGATGATTTTGGAACATATTTATGATATCCAGTCTGAGGTGAA
>CAIGRF010054731.1:13682-37633 GCA_903798235.1 Fraxinus ornus
ACAACTAATTAAATTGTAATATTCACTTTCATTCTTTCATTTATTTAATTTTCAAATTTAAATTAAATTGCACTTGATTATTAATATATTAATGTTAGTTATTATTTTCTATAAGTTTAAAATATTTTAATTTAACAAAGTAAGCTATTTTAAAATATTTATTTTTAATTTTTAGTGTTGGGACTAATTGTAGGATAATGAATCTAATTAGTAAAGATAGATTTACTTTCAAATCCGTAGACTTTTCGTATAAATCTTATGATTAATGCTCATGTTTAGTTCCTTAATTAATAAAAAAAATTAAAATTCTTCTAACGCTAATTAACAATATTAAATGTTTAGTAAGTATTATTTTTAAATATTAAATGATTTTATGATATAGTAAAAAATCTATTTTTTTACAATATTTCGATTTTTGAAATAACACCACCTATGTCTTCATTAAGAGATTTCGTAGTAGACTTCGTCTCAAGTTGGAAAAGTCGATGGTGAAAATTTCAGGAGTTGGCAAAACAAACTTCATTGAATCTTTGGCAAATGCACGGACTCAAATGAAATGAGATCGAGGTGTATTTGCAACACAATGTGCGATGCCTTTTTCGACCTATATCACAACAAGACCACAGCCAAGGAGATTTGTGATGCATTGGAGGACGCATTAAGTAAGAAAATCTTGGCCTCTAAATATTTTTCTCATCTAATGTTGGATACTAAGAATTGGGCCATCATCTTCATATTGAAGAGGAATTTAGAATGAATAATTCTGAAGAACAAAGCGATCAATTATCTAGTGCATATGGTGGATGACTGAAAAGAGTCCAAAAGGAACAATGAGTCCAACCAACAAAATTTCAAGAACAAGAAGAAGAGAAAGCATGCTCTAAATGATGACAACTCCAAGCAAAAACAGCAGATCCTCGCTATAATTGTGGTAAATTAGGACATCTCAAAAGAGAATGTCGCCTTTTAAAGAAACGACGACAATGTAAATTTTGTGGTTTAGGCTTCTCGTGGAATCATACTTAGGAAGTTTAGTTTCTAAACTTATCTTTGAATCTAATGAAGTTGGATATGATTATTGATTTTGATATATTAACTAGTATATACTTAGTAATTTTACAAATTTAAGTTTGTGTTAAATTTAGAATCATTTTACAATTATTAAAAAGTCTATATGAGGACTTTAGATTTATTTCGAAAAAAAACTATCTTTAGTATAAGAGTCCCATTTTCTAAAGTAATTATAGTCATGTTTGTAATGTCAAAGTCGAGACGCATTAATTTAGGATATCGTTTTGTTCATTACATATGTTCATTACATAATTGGCATATAATGTTAATGTTTTTGAACATTGATTTTGTAACATGATTGTTAGAATGTGTAGTCCAAAGGTTGGATTTGAAAAAGAAGCAAGCAAATTAAGCATTAACTTGAGATCTTGTTCATCTTCTATAGAATTATAATACTAAGACCCAAGTAAAATTCAATAAAGGAAATTGAATGCAAATGGATAGGTTGATAAAAAGGAAGGATTGACACTTTAGTCACAAGAACGATGATTGTTAATATTCTCTTGTTGAAATTGATGGAATTGAAGGTAACATGTTCGATTGATCTTGAAAAAAGTGACTCTACAATCAGATCAAAAGATTGAATGATCAATAATCATGACATGATAAAATTTAACAAAAGACCTCAAGAGAGGATGGAAGCCAACAACTAATTACTTGAACTCGACCCAACACTTCAATCATCAAGATATTTGGTTTAATGAGAAAAGTATATCATATGAGTGGTTACAAACACTATTTTGTCCCAAGGATGTGTTTTGTATATGTAACAAGAAGAAAAAGCATAATAGACTTAGCTTTTAATATATTTTTATATAATTCTTTAGTTACGCAAGTATTCTCAATACGTCTATCTATATGAACATTGGGGATGGTGACATATCCAAAGTCATTTGACTAGCTATTTAAAAAATTCACAAAAATCCAAGATAAATGGCATATGGCCTATTTCATGTGTCAATAGTTTTTCGAATATATACAAAAGTTTTTTCAAAAATCTCATTCATTTTGAAAATGATGGAAAATTGTTATGGAGATTTTCAAAAGAAATGACTTTTTGACATTGGACAAGAAAATTAAATATAAAAATACATATAAAGAACTTTACATCAGCGTAAAAACATCTATAAATAAATTTAACTTATTGGAAAGGAGGTAACAAGAATCTATATTATTGGAAAGGCAAGTTTCAAACGAGGAAAGACCTAATTTTCAGGAATCAGTCACTTCGACAACATTAGATGGTTATATGGGTATCCAAAATACGGACGAGATGGATGTTTATTATCCCCAACATTCTTTTAGTCCTGACTCTTCCTTCTTTTACACTTTCTTACGTTCTTTTAAACTTTCATTTTGTGTCTCAAAATCAAACTTTATATTCTCTTCTACTACACGAATAGAATATAAAGCCTCTTGTATAATTTTATTAAAATTCTTGTTCGGTTTGTTTCCATTAATCGAATTAATGGCCATAACATTGAAAGAGATTATATTGTATTCTGGAAGCATATTTGATATCCTTTGTGCATTCAATTTTGACAAGGAAGAAATATTTTCTTCATGTAAGCGATACAATAACGTGCATTGAAATCAAGAATTCGTGTTTTTATATTATTGTGGAAGAAATCCCACCAACTAATAAAACTTTAATTGATAATTTGTATAAGTAGAATATTGTTTGTTTGAATGATCATATAGTTAAAAATTAATTAAATATTGTCTCTTACAACAGAAATATTTCTAGAATTCTTGGTGTTTCAATCATCATCATGAACTTAGCTTTCATCCTCTTATTTTTTATTTTTTAATTAGAAATCTTATGTGCTTTTGTTAAGAAAATATGTCTACTTTGTATGTGCATAATGTAGTAAATTTATTTGATATCATGGTAATATTAAAGTACATAATGTAGACAATTTATTACAATTATTTTATACTTGAGATATTTCATAATATACTGAAAAGCAGTTAGTCTACTTGGAAACGAAGAAAATAAAGTGATGCAGTAGTCCAAATATAAGTTTTGAATATTGAGCATTTTCAAGAGACTTTTTTTTATTAAAAAAATTGTATATAATGAAATTTAAATAGTAATTTTTTGGCACACTTCGACAATTGTTTGGCTTTTTATTTCATTTTTTTTCAACATCATTGACTTTCCATCATTTTGTAGTTAATGATTTTTAAAATGTCGATAGCTAAAATATTCAAATATGATTTGAATAATTTAGGGAGTGGAGCATTAAAACTTGTATTTATTAAATTTAATCATATGTTATAAAATATGTGGATTTGACTCTAAATATAGAGAATTAAACTCTCTATATTTTAAAAAGTTAAATTAAAGAGTCTATTCTGATCTAATTCCAAGAATTGATTCTTTACAAGCTAGAGTACTATATAAAGAGTCTCTTGATGATGATCTCAAGAATAATTTCTTGAGGTCATAATAATAATAAGATTTTTGAACAAATAGAACCAAAGTAAAAAAGTAAAAAAAAGGAAAAAAAAAATTGATTTGCAATAATTATAATTAACTCATTAATCTAAATATGTTAAAAGTTTTTTATTTTTATTCTAATAATTCCATATAAGATGACTAGATTTTAAATAGTGAAACAATATGACTATAAAGAGAAAAAAATTGTTACTAAATATTAAAAAAAAAATTATAATTAGAAATTTCTTCATGCTCCCAAAGGACCATTTGTATTTATATGCATCGATCCCGATTCATGAATTTCTCATCTAGAAGTATGAGAAATCAAGATAAGAGGATTGAACAAAGACTTTTTCAAATTCGATAAATGTTGATTGATCGCATATTTTATTACAGTTATATGATTCAAAGTATCATTTCTTTATTGAATAATGATATTCATAATGAAGACTATGCATCAAATAACAAACGGTCACGTGTATGCAACGTAAGACAACTACCGATAGTCTTAACTATGAATAACATTACTCTTTTCTATCTGATCTATTTGAATTTCATATTCAAAGGTGCAATTGGATCGATTCATCATTAAAAAGAAACAATAGAATACGTTTCTATGTACCCAAAGGTAATTTACACTTCCCTTAGTGGCATTTGAACTAGAATCTTCATTTTCTACCTTGTATTCAATTCCCTAAAGAATAAAAAATTTCTACTTTCCAATTAATTTTTACAGCCACAATAATTACTAATAAATAAACAAAATAAAAAAATTCCTACAACATGCTAAAATGTAGAAATAGCAATTGAGAAATTATAGCACACGTTCACTTCTGCATTGGCCTCCATATTAAACACGTGTCAGAATAGTGAGCACATGAAAATATTGAAGTTGTACTTGAACGTTGATTGGTTCCTATGCACAATTTATGAGGAGGAGGAGGAGGAGCTCTTCAGATCTTGAAAAGAAGCATTTACTGGAATGTAAGTTTTGTTTCTTTTAAATTTCTTCTGTTACTTTTGGAAGGATGGTGTTAAACTGTTAGTTTTATTTCGTTGAAAACTAACAAATTCATTTAATGTCTTGAAATTGATTATGGATTATTTATCAGCATCATTTATTCTGCAGATCTTGGATTATAATCACAAGTTCATTGCAAATTCAATACAATTAGATATGTCATGAGACTGAGAGCAGACACAATACCTTCTTTTTTACATTTGAAGTATCAGTAACATTGCAAACAGAATACCTTCACTTAACATCAGATATGAAAAAGAAGAGTTCTAATATGCTTCTCTATATTTCTCCATGCATGTCGTGTCTACCTAGGGCGGATCATTTCTACTTTTGTGGGAGGGTCGCAACAAAATATATATTTGGCTCATGTTTATAAACTGTTTATAAATACTCAAGCCACTCGCAGAAATTTAAAGCATTTATAAACACTTCCCGAATATGCTTATGAAAGATCCTCTTCTTCAAAGGACTCTCGATGAAATACATTGAAATTTATGTAAAATTGGCACGTTGACATGTATGGCAATCCATCTCTCCAACACAAGGTGAGTCAATAAACCCTTTTCAGATTCACATTAATACATTAAATAACATGAATTTTTTTTATTTGCATCTATCAATCGTGCATTTTGATGATAAGAGAGAATTTTCAAGAGGATCAGAGTAAAGGGAGGGAAAATCGAACATACAACGAACACCAATATGATCCAAATTACTTGACATATTACACTTTAAGATAAAAGTAATAATAAAAACAAATTGTTGCTGAAAAAAGTAACTATTCAGCTAGGTGCTGTAAAAGGCTGTGTCAAAATCAAATTTCTTTAAACTGTTGCAAGGTTTCAAGAATTAATCACAAATGCTAGAAAAAGATGTTCCTGCACAAGTAGGTGGTTTCTTGCACAGAACAAATTAGGACATTATGATTACAAGATATATTTTAATTATTCACCTGCACTGTTGTTTGCATTATCAGACCCTGTTTGTCCAACAAATTGTCCTCGAACACATGGCTGCTGTTCTTCTAGTCTCCTTTTCTGGTTCCGAGCCTGATGCAAAAAGAGCAATAAAAGAATATGATACTACAGCAATGAAATTTTCACGTAGAAGATGAGACCACTGTAGAAAGTATAATTGGTTTTCATGGTTCAAGTGGTCAGCTGATTACAAGAGAATCTAAAAAAAGCATGTAAAATATATTCAAATAGCATCATGAATATATAGTCTCCCCACAGAGTAGAATCTGGTTAAATATTATTGCCCGGGGCTAACAGTAACGTTGTTAAAATATAGGAAAGGAAGTGCCACCGAAGTAGTGAACTACATCCTCCTCTCAGAAAAAGTATACCCTTTCTTTCATTTCCTTTTTGATAAATCGAGAAAATATTATTAAGATAGAATTGTAACAAGAGGCACACCTAGCTCCCACACAATATTATAAGAGGTCCAAAATCCATCCAGACATTAAACAAGCAACGGATGGGTTGTAAACTTCAAAAAATTTATCATCTCTGTCTGCCACATGAAGCAGTAACAAAAAGCTAAACAATGAAGATTGAAGACACCTTTCCTAGCCCCATCTAAATTAGTCTTTCCTGCATCCACTCTGATTAAAATCAAAAGAGCTCTAAAACAGCTCTTGAATTCAATGCAATTGCAGACTTGAAGTCTAGAAAATTCTCCTGACCTTGATGTCACATACAACATTCCTTTCCAATCCCATTTGACACTGATGCCGCAAGAAGCTCATTTCAGCACGAGATTAACTGAAAAGCCCAGGAAAACAATCAAAGTATTATTTCCACAATTAACATCCATCCGAAATCTCACTATTCGATTCCTGCCTAAAACTAGTACCTTAGAAAATCATCCGAGATTATCATCATTCCTTTCAAAATCCTACTCCATAAGGTAGAGCAGGCTTCCCTCACACTCTTCAAAGAACTCCAAAACCACTTGCCATGTAAAACCCTCTTTAAAATCATGACATCGCTAATCCCCAAATCTCTCTCTCCCATCACATCCATGAGTCAGGGAACTGAAAACATTGTGACTTGAGTATTGGTAAGCCTGTCTCACTGAACCTCTATACTTTCAGGAACGGATTAAAGAATAACAATATCTAAAAGGAACTTGTGAAAATGAGTCATCTTCTATAGTAATATGTGCAAATAAAAGCATTAGGTAACGAAGTCTTAAAGTCTGAATCTAGCTTTCATGTATTCACCTTTTTAATCTAATTGGATATGAGATTTCAGTTAATAAAAGATGACAACTTTAAGAAATCATGTCTAGAAGACCTGTAAAAGCCTCATAGATCAGCGCTCTGAGAATTGCTTTCAAGTTTAGACTTCAATGATCCAAACAGAGGAATAAATGGAACAAGAGTATCGACCTTCTTAATAGCATTATTGATTAGAAACCAAAATATATGAGGTTCCACAACACGGCATGGCCATTAATAGCATTATTGATTAGAAACCAAATTATATGAGGTTCCACAACACGGCATGGCCCCCTGGGTCATGGCATCTGAACTATAATGTAGGCTAACTACTGAGGAGAATCTAATACGAACTTCAACAGGAAGAAGGGCATTAAAGATACTACTTAATTACGAGAGAACTCAGTAGAACTAAACCTTGGGATATTTGCAGGAGCCAACCATATTTGGATTTGAATGCAAATTTATGCATATACTGAAATGTACTAAACGTAAGATAGACGTTCACTTGTCCTTAAAAATTTATTCTCATGGAACAAGCCATATGACAAACATAGTTACCAAATTAACCTGTGCAGAATATTTCGTTCTCTTAGGCACATACTCTTTCATTTCTTGAATAATGAGTAGAGGTATAAGAATCTTTTTTTCAACAAACCAAATACAACTGGAATCAAATGATGAGAAAAATGAATGAGCCCCATACAAGAACAATGCTGGTACAACAGAAATAGCGACCCATAGGATATGCATTATCTACCTTTTCTCGAAAGATCTTCCCTTTCTCTTCATACGAAACTTGGTCACGGAAGCTTCTCGATGTGCAAGTTTGTTTTCCTTTGTTGCATTTCCACTACCAATGCCGCTGGCATCTCTACTCCCACTTTTGCCAGCTTCACCTACATCGCTTTTGGCTATAGTCCCCACAGCATTATCGGCAGTCTTGCTTCCAATCTGTCCAGTGCTTCCATGATTACATCCCAAAGCACTTTTATTCAAACTATAGGACCTGGTGTTACCATCCATGGGTCTACTTAAAAGATTTGACGTTCCACTGTGTGAAGCATCTGCAGTCAATTTCTTTAGAGAGGATTCATAGTGGTTGGATGATGGATGTTCCAAGATGTGGAAATGGTGATGGTGATGATGTTGGTGATAATGATGATTGTGCTGCATTTGGAACTCCTGGTGCAAGCCCCTTACTGGAGCTAAATCTGTTGTAGGTTGCATGTCATGAGTCATAACTAGACTGACTTGCTGTTTGGTGCATCTTAGATCATTTTTAACAGATCTGAAAGCAGAAGAAGGATGCAAACCAATAATTGTAGATGCTGCTTCAAGCTTATCTTTCACAATTGGTGTGTTTGCTGAAAGCTTAGTAATGGAGGAGCCTATATCCATGTTATTGCTAACTCCATTTGAGATTTGATATAGAAGATGGTCAGTTGATTGAGCTTGTATATTGGAGACGGACTCTCGCTTTGCAACTTCTACACTATTGTCAACTATAGAACTGCTTGCAGTTACCCAACCATTAGGAACCTTAAAGACCTTTGAGAATGTATTGTACCTGCAAAGCGAGAGACACAAACAACTAGCTGATTCAGATATCAATTTCAATAGTAGAAATCAGTTAGTTCCTGATGAAAAGAAATTTAAAAAATGACAAGTAACAAAATCATCAACTAGTGATCTTTGTTCTCTATGACCTTGAGAAGGCTGATTGCTCAGAACGTGGTAAGACAGAGCAGTCATCTTGAACAGTTCTACCAGTGTCCTGAAATCCTCTAAGCCTCTTAAAGCTTTGTTCTTTAGAATCATCAGCTGCATCACTGTTGATGTCTAACCTGTTTGCCATTTCTCTAGTAGACTGAGGTTCTTTGCTAACAGTGAGAGGATTGTCCTTCTTAACACTCACAACCTTGTAATTGCTGAACAGGCTTTCACCTATGGAATTGTCTTGTCCCTCGTCAATTCGCTTGCTCCACATATCACGATCAGTTTCTGGCATTGTCTTATGTTCAAATGGAGCTTTAACTGGATTTTCAGATCGTGAGTCTGAATTTCTAGGTATGACTGTCTCTTGGTCTTTGCCCTTTGCAATAGCGTCTAGAAAGAAAATACCATTTGTTGATAAATCTGGTTAGAGAAAACTAAGAACAAAGCCAAAAACTAACACTCAATATACCGGGTTGTTTCTTTTCATCATGTTCCCCTGCTACACTCGTAAGCACCTTTTTATTACCAGAAATCTCAGCATTTGAGCGAATAAATTGTGCACAAGTGCTGTCCAGGCACTCATCTTTTTGATCCCCTGGAGACATAACTTGAGGGCTGTCAACTTCCACAGCTTGATTTGTCCAAGAGCTCTGAGAAAAAAAAAAAAAAAAAGTAGAGTAGTGCACACATTGAAGAAAAACTTTAAGAACTTCATATAAAAAGCTTTCACAACTGACAAAATTATCTGTAAATTTTTTTATAACAAATTGTCATTCTTCTACTTTCATCACCCTATAATATAGTAGCATCCAATTCGAAAAGAAAAAAAAAATCCAATAAAAACATTGAAGTAATAGGTGAAACCAGGTTAAATAAAAACCATCTTCTGCAAAGATATTCATTCACCTGGTAGAACAATAGGGCATCCAAAATGATGTAATTTATATTTTCTCTCACAATTTTTGTTTTTGAAGCTCATGTAAAGAAGCAACATATATGTTATATAATGCAAATACCACACCATATTCAATCACCAAAACTTTCACAGCATTCATTTTTTGATATTAGTAGCTTGAGTTCAAAATCCTTTCTTAAACCAAAGTAGCGTCATTATTGTGTTTCAAGGTATCATACCTTTCATGTAGAACCAATCAGGAGAGACAAAATTGATTCATTCTTACTTGGGCTGTCCACAGAGCAACTATTACATTTTGTCTTAAAACCAGTTCGATGAAAAATAAATGTTCCTTATAGAGGAAATAAAAAGACATAAATTCTAAATAAAATAATAAGCTCATAATGTCCCTTATAAGGGAAATGAAGCCTTTGAGAGTTTAGTTGCCTAATAACTTCTAAAAAAAAAAATCATCGGTTGAAATAAACAAGGTTAGAGATCAAACAGAACATAGTATCAATGCTCTTTCACATTTGATCATAAATTGGAAATGATGGAAAAGATGAATTATTCTAGAAGAGTCATCCTTGAAGAGAGAATATTTTCAAAGGGTGGGTATATTACGAGCCTATTTTATGAGAATATTTAAGTTCTATTAATAATTTTATCCTTCAATTGTAATTTTTTTCTTATTTATTGTCTTAGTTCAAATTGGTCCAAGTAGTTATAGGGTCATGTCCATGTATTATGCTAATTCGTTGGCATTATGTGTTAAGTGGACTATTTTATTAGTTAGTGGAATTATGTATTTCTTACCTCTATTTAAAAAGGTAAAATCAGAACAATGTGGATGAGTTATTCTACAAACATATTGTTTGTATTTGGGAGTTGATTAGTTCCTCGAAAAACAGTACTCTGGAAGGTTTGGGTTTCCTCAAATTAACTCAATATTCTTCACTTCCTATTTTCCTTTTTTAATTTCCTCATTACAAACATGCCACTATATTGGAAGATTAGACTGATTTTATTCACTCGTTTCCTTTTTAATACTAGTGTAGAATATTTTAGATGCTAGAGGTTTTCCTTTTTCTCACTTCATTTTCTTTAGGGGTTGTTCGAAAAGCTTTTGGTAAAAGTTTAAGCATATTTTGATAAAAATTGATAAATTTGTGGTTAAAAAGTTGATAAAAATTGTGGGTCCCATAAATATGTTGTTAAAATTCATACAATTAAATCAATCTCTCGAGTTTTACAACTTTCTTCTTGTTTCAAGATTTTTAATTTCGTTTTAATTTCGTTTCTACACCAAAATTGATATCAGAGCAAGATTTTGCCCTTGGCTGATGGCCATCTATGGAGGTAGTGGCATGCATCCTCCTGATGATGTTTGGAAAATTGCAAAATTACCAACAGTGATCTAGAATTTGAAACGAAGGATGGATAGGTTCAGAGATATTGCTGACAAATTTACAAAAATTGACTGTTACGAATATTGGTTGCTTCAACGAGACAGAACAGGACAATAGGTTGCTATAGATTTTCCACGAGTCCAAGCTAGGTTCGAATCCTTACAATGTGATAGAAGAAATTTTAGTATTCTTTCAAATTGATTAACTTTTTTATTCGACAAACTTGAGGAAGAATTTTATCAAGTAGGAGGAGATTGATGTAGGACAATCCTATTACAAATAGGTTAGAAAGTATTTACAAATAGTAGGATTTTATTTCTTTGTTAGATTAACACTTCTTATTCATTTAGGTTTTTGATTACTTAATTCTTTTATGTTCTAATTACTCATCTTCCTTGAACAATTATGCTTAGGAGATATCATTTTGTCTACACAAGCAAAAGCCTTGTACCACTTTTCACTCACCAATTCATTACAAAAAATAAATAAATAAATATTCTCTATAAATTTTCGAGTTTTTTTTTTTTTAAACTTTCTTCTTGTTTCAAGAATTTCAATTCCACTTCACCATAACTCTATATTCCAACATTGTATAAGAGCACTTAATTGGATCTCAAGTGAACTAATTAGATCTTGAATTTATAAATGTAAAAATTTAAGGCTTTCGACTAATGGTTTGATGGCTCCGATCTCCTCTTTTAGAATGATTTGTGCCTTCAGTGCAATGTATTATCCATTGCTTATTAGTTCAATTGGTTCTTGTTTCCTAAATTACCACCCCGTTGCCATTTTTTTTGTTTAATTAAAGGTTGTCGAGGAAATAGAACCACGCTGAAGAGGCAGATTATCTCCACTAAGCTTATGACTCCATAAATTGGAATTGTCACCTGGATTCCCCTATCCTATTTTCCCTTAGGCTCATTCTTTGGATGTTTTCTTTCTAGTTGAAAGTTGGGATTGGATTAACTAAGACAACCGTCTGAATTAGATTATTTGAAGATTCACTTAGAGATTCTTCAGGCCCATATCAAGAGCATTTTTTAGCACAAAGGAATGGTCTCTTTTTAGCTATTAGGTCTTCCATCAAGTTCGTCAAACTAATGAAGTCTTCTTCACTACAGATGTTGGACTTAACCAAGCAATGATCTTAGGTTTTCCTTTCAACTATCTTGTCTCTAGTAGGTGACTTGTCCTTTTTTATATTGGAATTTGCAAACAACGTATATGCATATTTTTTGTACTTCTGCTACAAAAAATCATGCCTTCAGTTGTAGCCTTTTTAGCATATGGTAGTGACATTTGGCTTGGCAGCATGAACAAACTTTTTGGTCAATGTTATTATTACAGCACATTAGATGGATTTTACGATTCAGCGTATGTTTGGAAAAGCTTTCAAGTGCTTATGAAATAGTCAAACACCTGTTTTAACCACAAATTTCATAAGACCAACAACTTTTATTTTCTTTTTAACAACACATTCTTTGGAACCCACTACTTATACGCACTTAAAAGCTTAGCCAAGCAAGCACTTAGTTGATGACTTTTAAAATTTTCAACCGATTTCTTTCTCGAGTAAATTTGATGGCATACCTAATTTCAGGGGAGACAACTAGCTAAAAAATCCAAACTTAAGGATAGCCTATGTAACTATTAGTCAAATCCTAAACAAGCTCATAATGAAAAATATCTTCACACCAGCTTGAGGGGCAGCTTTGAAAGATTTGACTTTTATTCTTCACTAGTTTTCTTTCAGTACTGGCGTAAAATATTTGCAGATTTTAAGAAGAATATTTTTCACTGTTTTCCTTTTCTTTATATTCTACATATTAGTGTCAACAGGTCAAATTAGGGTAGGTATTCATAAGAAAGATTGTGTCAGGTTATCATAGGAAGATCATAGTAGGAAAATTTATTTTTCCTATTTTGGTTACTTGTAACTGTATAAATGGAGTCTTTTCTTCTAAATTCAAAATACACACGAGTTGACAAATCTCTTAGTAGCATGAATCTGAAACAAAAGCCAGTTCAAAACATAAATTACCTGCAATAATCTCCTCCTTTATACATGTAATAATATGTAAAGTAGAAGCCAAATTATATTCAGTTATCATCTAACTTATTGTTGTATTGTATATACGACAGTTATTGCATAATGTCAAAACACATTCTTGTTTACTCCTTCCTCGCTTATTTGCACAAGCAATTTGTGTGTTGAAGTAAAATAACTCAAAAGTCTTCCACACGTTGATAAAAAGAATTAACATTTTCAGATAACCGTTCATCCAGGATTCTCCCAATAGACCTCCTTATTCAACTAAGGTCAGTCGAAGTAAATCATTCAAATGCCACTGAATGCTATTTATATACATACTACTCAATTAAGACCTCCTAAAAACAAAAATCAACCAATCTATATGCAATAACATACCTGCTTGCAATCTGCTGTGTGCACGTACACAAGACACATCAGCAGGGAGACATGAAACAAGAACTTAAAGTTTTTCAAACCAAAAAGAAGAAGAATAGAGGGATAAATTGTAGTACCTGTGCACCACTCCCATCGTCACTTCCATCCCCAACATTGAAACCAATGCTCCCATCATTGCTGCCACTATTGTTGTCTGACTTGACAATACTTTTTGAGTTTACAGACTTTTGAGTTGGTGTCCCACTTTCACTCCCACTTCCACTAGACTGAGGAGCGATAAATTAATTGTAAAGAAGAGGATAAAGTGCACATTATATGATACCTTTAAGTAATTTCCATAACACAGATTATATAATAAAACTAGGATGAAAGTAGAAGGTCCTGAAAAATATTTTTTTGTATCTAGAAATGTTTATACCTTAAAGGTCCATCTGCCAAGTTCATCTTTGTGTCCCCTTGATTAACTAGTCCCAATCGTTAATAATTTTTCTATTTTTTTTTTTTTCACTGTCATAGACCAATATATGAAGAATCAGGGAGTTTATCGAGGGGACACAAAGGGGCAACTAACCAGGACAGGCTCAATGAAAAATTGGAAATTATAACTAAAATCCATTTTTTCTGAACTCTGTTGTTTCACCATAAACAGTTGTGTGGATGGAAACGTGCTTCTTCATTTCTTTTAGTTTGGAGTGGAAGTTTTTTATGTTCACTTGAGATTCCACAACACATGTCCAAGTTATTATTAGAGAAGCATGTCCATAAATATTGGCTTATTTTCCAGTGTCTGAAGTTGACAGAGCAGTGGCAAAGCCAAGTAGAAATGTACAAGGACTCACGCTGTGGCATCTCCTCCAGACATGCTGCCACAGGTTCTTAAGCTCATTTTTACGTATAGGTTTAACAAGAAAATCCACTGCACCGTTCGTCAAACACTTAAAGACTAAACCCCTTGAATCATGAGAGGACATCACTGCACACAAACCTCAACCAGAGTCAGGGTTAACAACATTTAGTTTGAAGATGTTTTAAGTAAAACAGAATATTTTACACTTGCAACACTAGTAACACACAGGGATATTTACTTACTGATCACAGGAATATTCTTGCGTGTTTTGTGGTCCATTATCTTGCATAGAAGACCTACTCCTGATAAACAAGGCATTACTACCTCTGTCAAGACAAGGTCAATATGATTGGTTAAATCTTCAAGAATCTTCCATGCTTGCAATCCATTGGCTGCTTCCAGCACTGCAAGTGACCAGATGAAGCATAGCATCTTTATTTATCAGTTTAATGGTGTCAAACTTCAGAAAAAGAGAAATCATGGTAAATTATTCACAAAGGTTCTTCACTTATTACTTTTGCCGCTGCAAGTTTGCAACTAAGGAATTAGAGCTCTGCAATCATTAATCAATTTCATAATGGATTTTGTAGAGTTCTAAGAGGAGCTACATATATGCTTCAACAAGGTGAATTGACCCAATGAAGCGTAGAAAGTCCCTTAAATAACAGGTCGTAATTAAAATAAGCATAAACATTGTGGTAACAAATGTCTAATTTGAGCACACTGGAAATTATCAGAAATTAGAGCAAGTAGAGTTTTGTGCACTGTATGACCATGCATATGACTTGTGTAAAAGTGCACGAGTTCTACGAGAAAATAAATAACTATCTTAGTTTATCCAGAAAAGTACTGTTTCTCATATACAGCATTAGGAAGTGAGTAGATTTTATTTTATACCAACTATAATTTGATAAACTGCAGATCTGCCCAAGAAACAATATGAACAGACTTTAAGGTGAATTTCTCAAATACGTTCACTCACTCTGATGACAGTAAACTGACCAAATATTTCCTTGTTATGTGAGGTAGTGGAATGAGTTAAAAAATTATATTTTCTTAATTTTATCATTAGTTTAAGAGCAAGTTGTTTCTTGTTGCCAATGTAAAAGAAAATATTACTATTTACTTGAAGAAAAACAGCAATATTTAGAAAATGCAGAACCTCATGGTAGAATTCTGCTTATGCACAAGCCAAACTCAGCTAATGTAGTTGTACAACAAAGATATTATCTGCCATTACATTGGTTGATTTTGCACCTACGACCATACCCTACAAAGCAAGCATTTGAATTTCTAGGCTAAGGTGTGATGTAGGACGCAGTTGAACAATTATAGGAGAAGGGGAAAGGAATAGAAGAAGATAAAGGAGGGCATAGAACGAGAGAGAGAGAAAGGGAAGAAGAATTAGACAGATGAAAGGGAGGGGGAAGAGAGAATTGAGGGGGAGAATATCAATTTTATTTCATTATCGAAGTTCTTTTTCTTACATTGCAAAAGCCCCTTTATATATGGTTTAAACTAGTCCTAATTTAAGTAGGAAAATCTATAAAATAAAATCCTAATTATGTTTCTAAAAATAAGCATATAATTTGGAAACTAAATTAAAAAACTCTCTACTGATTCTCGTCATTTCTACCTAACCGAGAAAACTCGACTCCGATAAGATAGACGGCAACTTTTTAACCAAGGAGGGCAATCTTTTTTTCGATCAAATAACGATACTATCCACATGTCAACAACTGAATATGAAAAACATTCCTAAGCATCTAATCTGACCAAGGGGATCTTCCTTTTAACCAGGTAGCGATGAGGAACTCCAATAAGCAACAACATGTGCAACTTATTTAGAAAAACTACGGAATCCAAATGGGAAGCATAATACACTAGTATAGTAGATTGGCCAGTAGAAACAAATGAATGCAACAACGGTGGCTCGAATGTGTCTCAATAAAGAAATAATTCTGATATATTGAAAACAAAACATTCATTTAAGTGTAACAGTAAGTCAAATAGATTAAGTTCAAGTGACTGATCCAATTTTTCTGTACATATTTTGAAAATCGTGCCAAAGAAACACGTGACAAGACATAAAGATCATCATGACATTATCTGTATCTTAATTTTGAGTCAAATGCAAGCTCACAAGGGTCATGACTGAAATCAGTTTGTCTTTTAAACTCGACATGAAAATCAACAAAATACAGAGCTAAAGCAATATGATGATAATTAGTAGGTAACAACCAATGTCGATAGAGAAAGTGTGAATGAACAATGACCTTGGAAAATGAGGCAACCCAAAGATTATCACATAGCGAAGGTAAAGCTATATCACAGTCAATGTTAGTGCCACACAAAAGATTAGACAAGAACAACTTCAGCATGAAATCGAGGACATGTGAGCTGTTTGACTTAGGTGGCAGCACTATAGATAAATCCATGGTTTAAAAAGCGGTAGTGAGACGTGCTCACCGTGAGGCGCGTGTAGTATGCCTCGAGGCTATATTTTTTAGGCTAAAAATATGAGACTCACGCCTCTAAATCTGAGGCGTGCGCTTCATTTAAAATTTGATTTTTCAATTGTATGAAAAGAAATTAGAAAGGATCCTTCTTAAAAAAGAAAACGACCAATTTAAGAAGGAATTTTTGGCCTAAACAAAACAATAAAATACCTAAAAAATTAAACGGCAGCATGAAATTAGAGGACCAAAAAGGGAATAGATTCAACAGAATTCAAAAGTAGGAATTCAAGAAGAGTATCGTCTTCTTCATCAGTTCATCAGGTATGTTTTTCCTCTTTTCTTTTTCTTTTTCCTCTTCTTATGGTTCAGTAAATCTTGCATGCAATTAGTTGCTTCATATACACATCTGGAAATTATAAATTTTATAAATGTTTTAATTTATATAATTAACCCACAAGATTTCATCAAATCACTTGTATAAACTCTAAAACTCATGTATCCATACTTCTTAATCTGCAACATCTCTTCAATATCCCCACATCATTGTCAAATCTTCATGCAACGGTACACTATACCCAGATTTATGTTGTTCCACCATAGCGTTGGTACTCCAGAACTAACTAAGTTTGCAACGAGAGTTTTAAGTCTTGCTCATTTTCTGCATGTGAGCGCAATTGGAGTACATTTAATTTAGCGCATACTAAGAGAATGAATCATTTGACAACAAAGAGATTGCATACTTTGGTTTACATCACTCATAACAAGAAGCTCAAAGATCGACATAGGCGATTGAAGTCACTTAAAGAGGGTGAAGATCATTCGATTCTAAAGAAAGTTCCATCCGATGATGAATGGATTGCAGATCACGATATATGAGCTCCATCAAACACATGCGATGTACATGATGACGACTCGAGTCTAAGTTTTTCACAATCAAAGGGGATTGAAAGTTCTACGTGTACAACTTTGGTTTTTTTGTATTTTTGTATTATTTTATAATTTTTTTACTTAAATTTTTTGTATTTTGTTTTTTGTGAGGCTTACGCCACAATCCGCCTCGAGGCTTACGTCTTGCCTCATAATTAAAAATCACCTCAGTACTTAGTTTCATCTTTTTAAACCTGGGATAAATCCATATTCTTGCTATCAGAATATTCAATTGGCTCAACAATAGAAACCTCAGTTAACATAACTAGACTCAGGAGGTGACTATTGGGATGAGTGGTAGATCTAGCCTATGACATGATTTGCGAAGACGAACGGATGTGTCCTATAGGTCAACATGTTAATAAGCTTCATCTAAAAATTAGGGTGCGGAAATGTCATGACGTATATTTTTAGGATTCAAACCGTTTAGAAACCTAGATGTTGTATTGTGAGGAGCTTCATAAATATCACAACTGTGAAATAACTCTTTGAAGTGGGCTAGATATTTCCTAACGGTGGACGAACATTGCCTACATTGTAAAAAGAACTAATCTAGCAATTCAATTCGATAATACATAGGAGCATATTTATTACTTAATACTCGTTTCTCATCCCACAAAAGTGATAGGGCGTTGACCTAGATGATCAATGACGCATAAAGGAATTCCAATAACATCTAACAAATCTGACAAGTGTCGTATTAGCATGATAAAGACAATGAAAGTTACTTAAGTTGTAAAAGTCAAAAAATTGCTCAAGAGAATCGAGATAATCAAGAAATGAATCGTACCCAATGAGATGCGACTTACCTAGAAGAAGAATATAAGTCCCCAATAAAGTTCCTATATGGAAGGTAATTGTACTAACGAGGAGAAGGGGAATGCACATTATAGTGGTACTGACCTAGGAGAGCATTGTAGGTGTTAAAGGCACAGTATGACGTTTTTACAAAAAAAAAATTAAACTTAGAAATATGATATTGCGCTGGCCACAAACACCTAATAGGATGTAGAGCTTCCAAATAACAAAATTATATACCTCATGAGACCAAATAGACCAACTGGCTATCCAGCAGAATACAAAATCAATCCATCTAAAATGTGATTCCATATGAACAAACATGATCAGATCACTAGGGTGGCTCAAAATCTGTCCATGTTTGTTGGAGATGACCAAAAATGTCTTGGCCAAAAGCTTTGATTGGAGGAAGCAGCGATTGACAGCAGCGTAAGAAGGGAGACAAATGCGACTTGTTCTGAGTTTATTTTTGCTGTTGGGATAAATGGAGACTAATGTTTGCTGTTGGGCCCTGTATTTCAGTTGCTGTTTCTAATGTTTGATTACCACGGCGAAGGATTCTACTTTGAATAAGAGGACGGTGGTGGTTGGATATGAAGAGATCTACAGCGTCGATGGAGGTGGTGTGGAAGGGTGGGATTGTGTTGTGCATATTGGTGCTTTGCTAGCGGTCAAGGAAGAGTAAGGCGTCGGTCGACTAGAATATAGGCGGCGGAGGTGTTGAAAGGTAGGTGTGAGGAAAGGAGATGATAGGAGGTGGCAAATGGGGTGGAGATTAGATTTGTTGGCCAAAGAAAACGATTTGAACTCAGATACCAAATTAACATAGGCTGTTATATAATTATAGGAGAAGGGAAAAGGAAGAGAAGAAGAAAAAGGGGGGAGATAGAAGGAGAGAGGTGGAAAGAGTCTAAGCTAGTCCTAATTGAAGTAGGAAAATCTATAAAATCAAACTCTAATTATGTTTCTAAAAATAAGCATCTAGTTTAGAAATTAAAAAAAAAAACTCTGATCTACTGATTCCCATTAAGGTGATTAAGAGGATTCTACTAACTAAAACAATTAAAAAGGTGTTCGAGAGGGCGATATTCTTCAAAGACACATTGGATTAGCTGAATTGTATTGGTCTAACTAAGGCCAGAGTAGCCTAACCTACACACCAGCCAGATGAATTGGTAAATACTATTGACTTCTTGTTTGCCCTAAATACACATCAAGGTACGCTTTCAAGAAGTTTGAAATGCACATTCTACAGGCACAATCATTTATTGTTAAAAAATTAATAAATCTATTTGAACTTGTCAGGGAATATGTTCTCCAGTACAAAGCATTCTTCATTTCATAGCATATTTGTCGTACTATTAGGCAGTATATTATTTGGCACAAATGTTGTTTTATGAATGACAAATCAGCAACATACACTGGTCACCAAGACAAAGTAATATATTTAGGTGCTATAGCACATCTCTAAACATGTTTGATGTTTAATAATTTCCTTTGCTTTTCCATTTCTATCCTTAACAATTGACCATCGTTTGAGAGAATGAAATGAAAGGAGTCAAACCAAAAAAACAAAATCTTTAGTAAAAAACCAAAACATGGAATGTGTTCCTTCTACTTGAGATACTAAAGAACAGATTAGATAGGACGTGACATGCTTCTCCCTTGAATGTCCAAGCGTGCATGAAGCTCAGTTCTTACGTAATACTCAGCTCGCATGCTCACATGTTCTCTTTTAGCATTGTCATAGCCAACATAGAAATATAACATCACAGCTGTTTATACAAAAACATTCTGGACACACACACACAGGCCTTTATCACATCACCCGAAGATACCAACCTTCGTAATTGCAGTTTCGGAGCAGAGCAGTGACAACATGCCGTGTAGAATCATCATTCTCCACCAGCAGGACTCTAATGGATCTAACATGAAGAAACCTCTCCCAACGGACCACTGTCCCCTGAGGTGGTGGCGGAGGTTGCTGCACCTGCAGAGTGCCTTGACCTTGCAACCCCCCACTGGCCCCATCTTTCCGTTCTTCATTGACTCTATTGACCTTCAAGGCATTATTTATAAAGGAACTTTTCTCCTTACCCAAGACTCGTTCTTCGATGCCCTTGTCCTCACCCATTGACTTTCTCTCCATTAGCATCAATATTCATCGACACATTTCCTGCCAACCAAATTCCAAACAACTAACTACAAAGGTTTAGAAACATCCATCTCTGTAGGAAGCCTCTGACGTACTCCTGATTCAAAACAAGGACATATATAAATAGGCATTAGCTTTTTTCTTCAAGAATTCAAATTCTTCATTTTCAAGACCCCAATCCACTATTAAAAATGTCAAATAATCAATTCAGTAACAACAGAAGCAGAGGTCAAGATTAAGAACAAAAGTCTGAAATGAAACCGTCGTCTTTCCAGATTCCTGAATGTCCTATCGATTGCTTGTACCCTGTACACAACCAAACAGATTATCAGCCAGTACACTAAACTCGAACCTTAATCTTTAACAATAACAAAATACCTTTTCTTTTGCAAACCATAGAACCTAAATTTTAACAGAAATAGAGTATTCAAAAAGGAATCACATCCATTCGAAAATCAACTGTTTAATGAACCATCCAGGAAAGAGAAAATTTGCCATCAATTTAACATATTCAGAAAATGAAAAAAATTGCAAACAATCAACAAGGAATTCTTCACAGATATTTATAAACAAAAAGAGGAGGCTCAATATGAAGCAAAACTACCTCAGAACATAAATTTGAGTAAATCGATTTCAATTTGACATAAAAAAAAAAATTGGACAATATCAAAGGTAAAACAGGGCTAGAATATGGACAACAAAATTAAAACTCCTGCTGAAGCCACAAGTCAAATCAAGATTGGTTGAAGAGAAATTAGGGTTTAGATTAAGATTAAGATAAGATTACTGTATAATTTATCGGGGCTCGGTTGGCTTCAGAAAATACAGGGGAATAAAGAGATGAATCGTTTTTTACGCTGACGTGGATGATTACGTGGACAAATTACAGGTCCTCAAAGTGAGACGTAAGATCAAATATTCTACGTGGGATGTTCGGATGGTTTGTGAAGATGACGTGGACAAAATCTAAATGCGAGAGCTCAAGCGATTCGGGAGCCTTGAGATTCGGGAGCCTTGTTCGACCGACACGTGGCAGTTTAGGGGAAAAATATCTCTAACTTTAAGGTGAAAGGGACGCCGTTTTTGGACGTCAGGGATTCTTCACTTGGCTAGTTGGCTATCGCAAATGAACCTAACGGCGTTAATTGAATGTTAATTGACAAGATTAGCCTTGTATGAAAGGACATAAATACCACTGTCCTATGCCATGTGATTAGGCAGAAATATCTGAAAAATATCTACGTGGCCCACCAGTGGAGTGTCTGCTCAACCATCCGATCAAATCCATTATCTACGTGTCAACTGATTAAGTAGCTCTATTAAGCTGAAGAAGTACAATCTAAGTTGTGTTTGATGGATATTATTGAGAAAAAAAAATGTATTTTAAATAGTGATATGATGTGAAATATGTGGTTAAAAAGTAAGCAAAAGTTATTAATGTGATGAAAAAATATTTTTTTAGTAAAAATGTGTGGTTGAAAATAAGTTATGAAATAATGTATTTTGAAAGAATGTGTGTCAAACAGGGGATAAAAACGTCGTAACATGTATGGGCCCACACACAATGAGAAAAAAGTACTCTGCATGTCTCATAAAGATATACTTTTATGGGGATTAAAATTAAATTTTTAGTAAGGCTTTGAAATGCGTGGTTGAAAAGTTGTGGGACCCATAAAAGATGTGGTTAATATTGATTGTTTGACTTTGACTAAGATTAAAATCTGATTTTAATTCGAAACAAACAGGACCTTATTTCTATTTTCTTATATATTAAAAAATTTAATAAATATATGTATTAACTATAAATTTTACATACATTTTTCCTAATACTAGGTTTAAGCAACGTGCAATGCACGTTTGCTTAGTTTACATATAATTTTTTTGGTATTAAATTTTTATTAATAAAGATGTAATTTTTTTGGTTAATTAAATAACTAATGATGTAATGTTTATGTAATTGATAAATAATTACACATTGTGATATATTAAAAAAAGAGCATTAATAGAATCTATAGCATGGTCCTATAAATAAATATCGCTCATAGTTTTATGAAAGCTGTTTGAGATAAAAAATACTTGGGCAAACTCAATCACATTTATCTTCGCCTATATCCAGAATTTTGCTTTCTACATTAAATCATAATCAATTTTTGTTTTCGTACTATTATATTATATCAAATTTTGCACTTAATCATGAACAATTGTTAGATAACTTTATTAGATTGTTAACAAAATCAATATACTATCCTTCATGCCATTAATAGAAAATACATATAACCAAACCTTTCTCGGCATTGCTTGCCCATACAACCTGGTAAAGACGTCGCAATAACAGACCATTTCCTATATCCATACTTCCCAACTAACTCAATTATATGATCATCCTCCTGAAGTTCACACAAGGGAAAGTCAGAAGTGATTATATATTAATGATGAGGACGTGAAAAATGCATAATAACTTAACGAAAAGCGTCTTCGGTATCATCCTCAGCATTAATTTCTTAAGAACTCCGCTCTAGACTTCAGTGAGCTCTCTGCAGTGGACTCCAATTCAATGGCAAAGCAATTATGTGTATCAGGCATGCAATTTAGTTAACTAAGTGAAAGTTTTCCCCAACATCCAACGTTGACAAGGGCTATGCAGCCTTCTTTTATAATCACATTCAGTTAAACCATCACAATCTACAAATCTTACTACTAAATGCATCTTGTTGCATTCTTCGAAGTTCTCAACGAACCTATCATACAATTGTACACCAACAGATGCTGTTTTGAGGCAAGTAGGGCTCTACCAAACTATAATAACTTTTTTAACTCTATGCATTAGAATAGCCTTCATGTTCTAAAGTTCCCTCGTTATTGTAAAACATATTATTGCTTTTCAGATCATGTTTCGTAAAACACAGTAATAGGAGTCGTTTCATGAATGTGAAGCATGTGAAATTTATCTCCTCCATACCATCAAAGACATTATATAGTGCAACTTGATTGATAGACAGTGCAAAGATACTTCAACTGTTTTTCCACTCATACCAGTTCTGCATTTTTTTCTTCAAAAAATGATTTTAAATTATTTCATTCTTACACATAATATGAAGTAAATGAATGCAAAATTCGTAGTCTGTTCAACTTCATAGTCATCAAGCATAAATTTTTTGTCCCAATTACATTCAGAATTCTTTAACCCAAAAATTAGAAAATAACGAACTTGATACTTTAAACTGTATTATTCCATAGGTTAAAATCTACCACTACCTTTCCTCACCCCTTCCATCAACAACCAATTGCAAAAGTAGTAACATACAACCTTGAGAGAACTTAAAGACTGTAAACAATGTTGAACCACCTCATTTAAAATCTTAAGCTCTTAAAGAGTGGGAGTGTGTTTTTCTCTTCATCACGCTGAGGGTGCAAGGAAGATTATAATTTTTCATAAAAGGACAATGCCAAAACTTGAATCCGGACCATCCGCTCTTTTTCATATGGAACCAACTCATCCCAAAGCTTAAGCTTTTAAAGAAGGCCAAGAGTATTATCTAAATCTTTTCTTCAACA
>CAIGRF010054746.1:20817-39849 GCA_903798235.1 Fraxinus ornus
CCAATGGTAGAAAACATTATCACTTTAATGGACAATTTTCATAAAAAATAAAGCTAAACGGACACCAAACTTTCAATATTTTCCATGAAAAATTATACCAATCAAACACAATTAATTACAATTCCCAGCAAAACAATTTCTAGGAAAATCTTTTCCCTGTAAAACATTTTCTTTCCACCTATTTTTCATCTTTTTATCAAACGGACCCTAAACCTCACAGCATATTAATTTCATTGATCATCTTTTCTTAAACTCACCGAATCAAAACCCAAATCCAAATCATAATAGCTATTTTCCATAGTCAAAATTAGACCTCATTAGTAGATCCCTTTCCCTTATCCTCTAGTTCTCTCTTTCAACAAGCCACCAAATTCTTTAATCCTCAATCGCACGTACCCGTCACCTACAAGGCCACCACAACCATCGCAAACCAATCACCATCCTCCACGTATCGGTTTATAATTCACGTCACAGCCGCCTCACTTTATTCATCTTGCAGTCTCAGACGCCAGGAATATTCGACAGAGAAGAAAGGAGAAAACCGATGAATTGCTATAATTTCTCTCCAACTTAATTAATTAATTTCCAATTACCCAATAAATGCTAAGTAAGAAATTATATGTACACAAAATTAAACCTAACAGAAATTCTGGAGTTTTAAAGCTCTCTGCAACCCAGCTATATGTAAATTAGTGAATTTGGATTGAATCGGATCGGATCGGTGAACTTTGATCTGATTCATTTTGTTTTGATATTTTGTGGGTAGATATTATTTAGTGATTGTTTCTGTATGAAAAAAGTGGTGGGAGAGGATTGGAGACAGATTAGAGATTAAGAATTTCATAGGTTTGTTGGCGCAACATGTCTGCCGTAGTGTGCGGAAAGAGATCGAACATCTTTGAGGAATCGCCGTCATCGCCGCCAGTCTCAAAGAGAATCCGTTGTTCTTCATCTTCCTCTCCTGGCCGAACCCGCTCTCCTCCGAGGTCTTTCTTCATCTCGAATTCGTCTTCACCGCTCGATTATCTCGTTGCTCTCTTCCCTGATATGGAAAAGCAGGTTTGTGTTTTCTCTTTTTAACTCTTTTGTTCGTATTTCATTTTTTATTAGCAAAGCTGTTTCTTTTTGTTGGATTTGTGAAATGGGGAATTGTAATTCTTTCATAGAAGATAGAAACAACAGTTTTCTTGTGATTTGAATTGTTTATGTGATGATCGTGGACAATTGAGTTGTTATTTAATTCAAGATGATGCACGTTTTGCGTTATTTGGATAGTATTTGATGTTAAGTATTAGACATTTTAGGTACTTCGTGGGAATATAGATGAAAGATCCTGTTATTGTTTTATTAGATCATATGTCATTGTTAAGCTTGACGTGGAACTTTCTAAAACTGCGCAAAATCAATGTTAATCTTGCTCTATTCATTAACTAATGATATATATGTAACTTCTGAATCCTCATCCAATTTGTCATTACCAGGCTCCTAACTGGTGAGTCTAATCATATTGTGGTGTTATACAAGGAAATTGGAAAAATTGGGATATAAAATACATTGCCTGGATATCTCATTTATATATACAAGTTAGTTCTTTTGTACCAGATTAGGAGCAAGTCAATGATTGAGTCAATAATAAGCTCGACATTGATATTCTTGGACCAAGGCTGAACAACTCTCAATAATATGTCCTAACTGAACCTAAGTCCCAGAGTTACTCCTAAACAATGCCCAAACTGGATAACACTCCTTTAAGCTTGTTTTGTGCTCTGTTTATTATGTATATGCCCAGATGAAGCTAGGCTTCTCTTCTTTATATGTTCTACTTGGCTCCTCCATGCTTTCCCACTTTTCTTTTGCTGTAGTTCGGAGAGGATGGAGGGAGAGGGAAAAGAAGAAAGGCAGAACGAATTTAGTTCTTTTTAACTACTCCAAAAATTTTGGAAAATTATAGGAGAAAAAATAGAAAAACATGTAGAGAGGGAAAAAGCAAAAGAATTATAGATAAATGAATATTCTTCTTATGTTGTATAAAGCATAGGTTTAGAGAATTCAAATAGGTTCTTCTTCCCTTATTTTGGTTCTATTGTATCCATATGAAATGTACTGGGCAAAAAAAAATAATAAAAAAAAATATATATATATATATAAGCTCATGATTAAAATATTATAACTTTGTCCTCTGTGTAAGGAAGATTTTATGTCATACTTCCATTAATGTTATTTGGCTAAATTTAGTCCAATTCTTGTTGAAGTAGCCAATGTGCCTTGTGCGAAAAGCATGGACCTAGATTCTTATCTTTGGGTGTGGGTTAGTGATAACAATGTCTGTTTGACATGCTTTTGAAAGACAAATAATGGAGCAATCCAATTAATATGATAATATTACCCATTCATTGATTGATTGGTTTTCATCGGTGAAGAAAGCTACGGTCTCTCGTGAATGTTGGAAATTTGCAATTCAGCATCGCATGTGCGCCACAATGTGCATGTTTGACGGTTTGTGCAACACAAGCTCCATTCACTTAAACGTGTAAAGCAAGCATGGTCCTGCTATTGAGTTCCAACTCATGATTGATCCTGCACGCTAGTTGTGACACAATGATTGTGTATATATTTAGTATTGTTGAATGCTTTTGTTAATTCACAATGCGTAGTTTTTTTTCCATGTTTCAGCATTTTACCTGTTTGAAGAGGAAAAAGGTCTTTGGTTCAGAAACATATAAGTTATATGCTAATAGTGACAGCCAGAGATTCAATTTTGTTGATGACAAACTATATAACACTGTTGAAATGAAGAATGGAAATTTTTCTTTTATCTTTATTTATTTTATTGGGGAAAGATCTTTATTCTTGCGCACTTGGAAGGCTAGAAACTAATTAGTTGTAAGGGGCTGGAAGGGAATGAAAAGAAGCCAATGTGTCATTCTAATGATACGTCCTTTCTCTTACGAAGGATTCCCTTTCCATCCCCTCCATTTGTCTTAAAATAAATTGGGTTTTTTTTTCCTTTTTCCTTTCTCTTTGTTCAGAGTTTATGCAAGCATGTTATTGTTTGCTGAACGTGGCCGATATGTATATAGGAACCATTTTTTTCTACCAATAAATTTGATAAATAATCACAGTCCTTAATTTAAGCTAATCTAACCATCTTGATCTATTAAAACCTTCTAATATCCATGTACTCACATCCATAACCCTCAAATATTAGGGCCCATTTGGTTTATGTTTCAGTTTTGAGTTATGAGTTTGAACATTTTTTTTTTTGAGGATTTATTTTAATAATATTAAAAATGTATTGGTTTGTAATTTTGAAAAACTATTTTTTAAATTAGAAAATTAGAAAATATGTTTGGTTTGGAATTTTAAGAAATTATTTATGACATTTTATTCCATGAAATTTGATTATTCAATAACATAAAACAACTTTATGTTATTATATTATCTAGTAATATATTCATTTTAAAGTTAGTAAATCTTACAATATATGTATTTTTCGCTACAAAAGTAAAATAAAAATAAATGAAATAATTTTAATTGGCAAAGCACAAGAAATAAAAAATAAAAATTTATGTCGTGGACAAATAATTTTTATTTGTGTTCATTTAAATATACTTTTATGTAAATATCCATTAAGATCTTCAGCTATTTTTATTTTGTACAATTTTTTTTTAGAATTTAACCCATGTTTGGTAGAAATAAAAATTCAGATTTTAATTTAAATCGAAGTCGAACAGTTAATTTTAACCACATTTTTTGGGACACCACAACTTTTCAAACACATATTTAATTAATTTTTATCAAAATCTACAAAAAAATTGATTTTAATCTCCACTAAACAAGGGCTTATTTTTTTTTTAATTTTAATTTTTTTTTAATTTTAAACTTCTAAATATAATTTTATTTTGTTTAAAATTTCATATTTTTTTCTTAGAATTTTATGTAAAAATTAATTTAAACACTTATTTTCTATGTTGAGTGTTTTTCAAAATTTTCACTGAAAACACTTAAAATGTCAAAAATACGTTTTGAATTTTATGTTATAAATTTAGGACGTGTTCGGTAGAGATTAAAATAGGATTAAAATTGAAAAATTAGCTTTTATTGTTGACTTTTATTAGACGAGTGAGACCCAATAACAGTTATATTTTAAATTTTAATTGGATTCTAAGCACCAACGAACACACCCTTAACTTTGTTTTGAAAATGTATTTTCAGAAATACCAGATAAAACAAGTTTTGAGTGCTTTATAAAACTGAAAACATTTTGAAAACAACAAATCAAACGCACCCTTGCTATTTGAATATAATAGTACACAGTGTTTTTAAATGAATTTTCATGTGTAAGCAAAACAATTTGCATGGTTTTAGAGAGGATGGGAACCTCTCCTATGATTCTTTTCTCATTGCTCCTCTTTCTCTTATGTTAACTTGTGAAGAATGACATAAAAGATTGCCCATCTTGTGTGTAATTGATGTTTGATTCTGAACATAAGAGTGGGGATGGAGTTAACTTTTTATCATCATACCATTCATTCTTTTCACTAATGCAAATGCACAATAAAAAATTAACCTACCAAATAACATGTTGAGGTTGGTATACCACGATAAGTTATGCACCGTGTCCGTCTCATATTGCCTGGACCATTTTACATCGACCTATCAATCATTGGGAGTTATTATTCTTAATCACTTAAGACTTATTGAATGACACGCACTTGAAAATTGGTAAATGGATACTATTTTTTCAAGCAAATGTGAAACCCAAATGTCTAAAGATTAACAATACCTCATTAAATGCTGAACCCAACTAAAATTCAACTGTTGACAAGTAGCGTAAATAACGATTAACAATACCCCATTACATGGTAGTCGACTAAATTTGAAAAAGTAGATTAGTGACAAACAGTGTGAGATAAAGTGGGTAATAACAAGTGTAACGGAATGGAATTAATATAGTTTCAAATAAAGCATATGTAACTTAAATAATTACCATGATATATATAAAATTCATGCATAAATTATCGGTGGATGTCTTGTGGAACACTACACCATTAGATATTTTTCTAAAGGTATGTTTGATTGGCTTTATTTTCTATGAAAAATGTCCATTTTTCACCCAAGTTTCTACTTTTGGAGCTTTTCATTGACATTTTTTTTCCATGAAAAATATTTTCCAAAAATTGATCACTTGACCATATTTCCTCGAAAATAAGGAAAACATTTTCTTTAGACAGAAGTAGGTTTCTATTTTCCAGGCAATTCACTCTCTCTTTCATGTATCCCCTTTCTCTCATCTTTCCATCAATAAAAGATGACAAGTATAACATTTTTTGTATTGAAAATTAAACCAATCAAACAAATTTAATTAATAATTTTCATGAAAATTCCATGCTTGCAATCACACACATCTTAAGTGCCAAGTTGCAACTTCGTTATATTGTTCAAGAGATGCAAAATTTCTCAATGGTGTATTTCTACATCAAATAAAAAAAATGGATTTCACTGAGTTCAGGAAGAATCAACATGCTTCTTTGTCATGTTATTACATGAAGTGAGTTGTATTTTTAATACTTAATGTTAGTGGTTAATACCTTCAACCTATATCGAGTTTTGTTTTCCAGGAATTTCCTCTATGTTAACAATGTGTTAAGAATGTCTTTTAGTATTTATTGATTGTCAGTATTAAGGTTGACCAGAGTAAAATTCATAAATGGGATAGCGCATCACTTACCTAATATCGGGTGTGCATTACTGCTTGTACAAACTGACATAATGACAGAAATCAAAGCGTTTCGTATATTTATTGATATTCTTGTCACTTTTTTTTTCCTAAATTATGTGATTGGTTTTTTTGACATCAATCTTTACCATTTCGCCTGTCTCATAATAAACGTGGTCCAATACACGTTAAGAGTATGGTATGTGTTAATTTTTTCTAGATCTTGGTTAATCAATATGTGTTCAATATTGTGCTATCTGTATACCTTGGTGATTGATGATCTTGGTGGTGCCGATGTTTCCATAAGGAGATAAAAGATATTATGAATTTATTACCTTTGCTTGTTCTGTTAAACTATTCAGTCCATGGTATTGCTGTTAATTTGCAGGTTCTAGAGAGAGCCCTTGAAGATTCTGGTGATGATTTGGACTCTGCAATAAAAAGACTTAACGAGCTCCGCTTAAGTACTGCTGCAATCAAACCTGAAGTTACCCATGGAATTGATGCCCAATTTTCAGCTCAAGGTGCTTCTCTATCTGTAGCTTTGTTATCTGTATATCTGTTGTAGAGCTTTCTTTAATGATTTTGGGATGCTTCTGTTTATCTATTCTGTGAGAACTGGTTAAGGATACTTGTGATTCCATGTCAAATGTGGAAATTTTGAAATTATCTGAAAGATGTGTATGCATTAGGCATTATAACTAAAGCTTTGAAATTACTTGCACGGATTTGATATTACACAGATTTCTTTGTTAGAGTCATTTATTGACCACAGAGCCTCCATCTTGATCTCAACTCAGCCTATCTAATTATTTTTATAGTTGAACAGAAGGCACATTTCCATCATATATTAGCTGCTTCCCCATTCCTGATAACTGCTCTGCGATAGGCTCATTCACACGAGCTCAGGCAGACCTGACAGGTGGGAATTCTGTTTAGCAATACTGGATTTAAAACTTTTTTTGCGATAGTTTCACCTCATATGTTTCATCTCCCAATTGACCTGGCTAATAATGTCATCTGGCACCTCTGATAGAAGAAACAAGTACTACAGTTACACATGAAGGGGCCTGGAACTTTTATCATGCGACGGTAGTTATTTGTATATTTCTGTTTAGCCTTGCTATTTCTAGGCATATAACGTACTTCTATTTTTAATTTATTTATCTCATGCCACATTACTTCCTGTATAGACATGACTTTAAGATTTATTTCCTATCATAGCTATGTTATTGCTCATATAATTATGGAATGCAAACTGCAAACTGCTAAATAAAATTTTCAAATGCTTTTAAAAATGGAGATCCATTAAGCAGCTGTTGTTTTCCTGATTTGGTGCAAGTTATGATCATTCTTTAAATTCCATACTTCACATCCTCTGGTGGTGCCTTTTGGATCATAATTGTACTGCCCTTTAGGGCCATTTGGCATGGTTTTTGAAAAGTCAGTAAGAGTTTTTGAGACTTAAAAGTTGTTTTTGAACCTGTTTGGCTAATTTTATGAAAGTATTTTCGGTGGTTAGAAGAGCTTTTAGAGGAAGCTGGTTTATTGTGGCTTTCTCAAAAAATAAAAGGTAGCTTCCTCCAAAAGCTCTTTTACAAGATATAAAAACAAAAGCTATATCAAACGTGCCCTTAATATCATAGTTGTTCCATGTTAATCTCAAGTTCAATGTAGTAAGAGAAGGATATAAAATTTAACCCCCGTTTGGCCCCCATTAAATTATAATTCAATTTTCTCAATTTTCTTATCAATCACATTGTCGAATACAATAATATTACACACAAATCCAAAAACTTTTCCTTATTATTTATTACACATTCTTCACAAAATTACTATTCCTCTCATTATAATGTGGGATAATGGGAGCCAAACGGGTGCTTAATATGCTGCTGCTTCTTCAAGGAAATTAATCAACCTTTACTACCACTTGGGTCTACAAGTTCATACTGTGTCGCTTGCACAAAGACTTCGTTTTTTCACTTTTCAAATTGTAAATAGTTCTCAAAATATAGAGGGTGAAGCAGTAATACTTTATCTTTTGTCCCTTTACTCCCAAGTCCTGGGGGAAACTTGAAAAAATTCATCAAACTAAGCATTTGTTTAGGTTTTACTAGTAACTTATAATTTCCCGTTTTAAGTCAAATTTCAATTTTAACCATATATTCACAGCTAATACCCACTTATTACCCAAACACACATTAAGATTTGTGTTCCCACTATATTTGGGGTTGGTGAAGAAACTAGAAAAATCCCCTTTTCATCCTAGAAAAAGAAGATAAAAAACCAATAACACCGAATAAGGTTTATGTTAAATGGTCATATTCTCCCCTCATGTCTGTTTAAAAGAGAACTAGTGTTATGGGCTGACAAACTAATTATTAACATATTTACCCCCCTCGTAAACAATTTCTTACAGAAATCCCCAAATTATACTTAAAAAATTATATGTTTAAGAAAAATGACTGCTCTTTAATTTGTTACATTGTGTAATTAATTATTTTGGTAACAAAATTGACATGCTTCGTCGTGAATCACCCTTCATGAAGTACCCATGTCGACATGACATGATTCCGGATCGAGTTCTTTGTGTTTAGTTGGACACGGCTGTCACGAGTGGAAGAAGACAAGGGGTTGCATCTATGAAGAATTTCACTGTGAAATTAGGTTAAGTGTAACGAAGAGGACAACGATTTGGGTCCCTTTTGTTAAGTGGGCTTGGTTGCTCACCTTTTTAAGTTAGCAAATATTTTTTCAAGTGAAATTTTCAAGTGGAATCGATTCACTTTTTGTTAAGTCAAGAAATGATTTGTCAAGTGAGCTTGCCTCTTTTTGTCATTTTTAATTAAAATAAAATTTCAAAAATCATATTTAATGCAAGTAAAAATAATAATAATTAAATAAATAATAACATGAATTCATAAAATAAACTCGAAGTCACAAAACTCAATTAGTCTTTAAATAAAATATTGGTTGTATAAAATATTGGTTGATTTACAGTCTATCTGTACCTTTTTTTTTAAAAAAAAAGAAAAACTGTGAGGCATATCCCCTTACCCGTATCGAAAATTCAAATCATGTTTAACCATATTCACATACTGTAATTTAAAAAAAAAAAAAGGATTGACTCCTAAATATGTACCTGTATCTGACACCTGAGTTCGAGTAACATATGTGATAATTGAAAGAAAAAATAGTGCCTTTAACTTTAACCTGAATTTATTCATAAAATGAAATTCTCATTGAATTTTATCATTTATATACTTATTTGAGATGCTTATTATTCATTTTATTGAACTTTGTTCAAACGGAAATGCTTGAGTATAACTATATGATTATTAAGGGTATTAGGTTTTTTTTTTCTGCAGACAGAATCTGCTAATTAGTTTTCTAGTCGTCCGTCTTTCCTTTTTAGAGAATGCTATATTGACTATTTAATTTCAATTACCATTTGACAAAAGGTCTTGCGAATTTGATGATGAACAGTGTTATTGATTGATTCCTCAATACGTTTTTCTATTGATTTTCACAATCAGTAGAAGCTGCAAGAAATATATATTTTTCAGTTCCTTTAATATACCTCCCAGTAGACAAGCAATATCCTCTTCAAGGATCTAGCATTTTGCAAATGGTAACGATTTTTTTTATACATATGTCGACGTCAAGTTGTCATCCTTGGAGAAGTTACATAAAGATATATGTAGACTCTACAATAGTTTTATCGTGTTTACATAATGCTAATTAAATTTACATTTATTGATGCCATGAATTTGGGTAAACAGATAGTTCATAGGTGTTCATATATCGCTAAAGCAGGGTGAGCCTTAATATTGAGAAATTGAGCTACACCTTAAAGTTTGGGCCAAAATATATTTTTTTTCCCCATAAAATAAGCTCAAAAAAACTTGTCCCACCTCAAAAAGCCATATCCAGTCCAGCTCTACATTTCTAGTTTTGCCCCTGAGGTTCATTTGTGATAATTTCTATGCTATTTTTCTTTGACTTGGAAATCGGTGCCAAACACTAGTGTCTGGTTCGTTAAAAAATATGCCATTTTTCGTTTAAAAATGAATTATCTACATGCCATAGCCAATTCTAAACCGTAGAAGAGTGCATGTGAGTTGTGACGTAGTTATGAATGCTAAAGCATTCCTTTCAAGTGTACGTTTTTGAAATCCTTTCATAGGATGAATGATGGGTCGAAGAATTTTATTTTAGATGCTTTTGTGGTTTCCTGTGAAGAGATTCCTTTGTAGGACTATTCATACTTTTTAACTGTTTGCTAGTTGGTAGAGATGCACGTATAAAACTATTAATCTAGGCATATGCACCTGTTTGGTACACATTCTTTCAAAACTTATTTTCAACCACACATTCTTCAATAAAATAATATTTTTCATCGCATCAATAACTTTTCCTTACTTTTTAACTACGTATTTCCCATCATATCACTATTTAAAATACGTTATTTCCTCAATAATATCCATCAAACACACCTTATATTGCAAACTTCTCATGCCTACATGATCTTTTCTGACTATTGAGTGAAGGGAAGAAATTATTCCTTTACCCATTCCATCGCAAAAGATATAATGTGTTATAAAGTCAATTAAACCTTGAATATGAAGTTTGCAGTGGGATAGCCACAGATGGGCAATATTAACATTTGAACTACAACCATATAATTGTTAGAATTTCAAACAGTCGCCCCAAAAGATGGTTGTTTCTAGATTATGAATGTATTTTAAAAAAAAAAAAAAATTATGCTAGATGATTGTTCATTTTACAATGTTCATCTGTGTGACCAAGGACATTGGGTTTCTTTAGAACTATTGTTGGGCCTCTTTTGATTTGAAGAGGGCTGCAACCTTGAGGAGTTGCTCAATTGGTCAGGTTTTGGGTGTGCTCCCCAATGGTCACTAGTTGTAATCCCCTCAGGGTCACTGAGGTGAGTATCCGACCGTAAATTTCAGAGCCCCGTGAAATTAGTCGAGGTGCGCTCAAACTGGTCAGACACCCACGGTTATCAAAAAAAAAAAAGAAAAAAAGAGGGCTGCAGTAGATGAAAATGAAGTCATGTAATTCAACTGCTTCTGTTTTCCTCCTCTGAATTCACCCCCTTCATCCAATCACATTTCTTCTTTCTTGATCTTCGTTGTTTTTGTGGTTGTTTCATGGTCTGTGGTTTTTTTCTTTATAAAACAGAATTTCTGATACAGTCAATTATAAACATGAAATGCTGTTGCAGTCTTTTCAGACTATAATGCTATGTTGTAATGCATGCAGGTACAGTGGCAAATAATGGTGAGAGTTCTGGAGAGGAACCATCCGCTGGATGCAATCTCCCCTTGGATGGTGCAGAGTGGGTGGACCTCTTGGTTGGAGAAGTAATAAATGCTTCAAATGTAGAGGATGCTAAGATGCGCGTGTCACGAGCACTCGAGGTACTGGAGAAGTCCATTTTTGCCCATGCAACTGCATCTGCCCAGAATGTGCAGAAGGTGTGTTCTTTTATGATATTTGATTTAGATTATTATGGGATTGTAGACAACATTTTTACTTCTTTTTCTTATTTAATACTATCCGACTTACCAAACATGTGTTAGTGTTTTGCTACTACTTTCTTTGATTTAAATGAGTTTTGAGTTTTGTGTTTTGTGTTTGTAGGAGAACATTGCACTAAAGCAACAGCTGGAAGCTCTTATACAGGAAAACACCATTTTAAAGCGAGCAGTTTCTATCCAGCATGAGCGCCAGAAAGAGTTTGAGGAAAGAGGCCAGGAGTTGCATCAGTTGAAGCAGCTGGTTTCTCAATACCAAGAGCAGCTGAGAACTCTTGAGGTCAGATTCACAAACTAAAAGTCTTAAAGCATGTATATCCTATTTTGTATTATTCCTAGCTCTATTAGTAAACAGATGATTGACAAAACTGAACTTGCAGCCTAAACCATGCTCAGAGACAGACAGGTTTTCTCATCTTATAAAAGCCCTTATTCAGTAAAGAAGTTTTAATTCCTATCTTGAGAGGGTAATATTTCTCAGAGCATGGAGTTTCGAATCAACATTAAAGTTTGAATTGGAATTGATCCTTTAATTCTCAAAGGAGAACGGAAAAAATTATAATTTGAATTCTGTCTTAATTGAATTGTATTTATCTGATGGTTAAATTAAGTTGATGTATTTCATGTAAATTTAAAATGACTTCATTTAATGCAGCCTAGGGAATGTAGCTGTAATAGTCAAATTTGGTTTATAAAGCATGAATTAATATCATCTCCACCCTTGTTTCACACTTATCGTCCTATCTACTGACATGTTTACTGCAATCTCAGACGCTATGGTTATTTTTTATACATAGGGAGGAGAGGCAAATAGTAGATTTTTAGTGGAGAAAACCTAATTGCATATAATCTTGTTTAGTTGTTTTACAACATTTGTTCTTGTGAGGGATATTTTCAATGCAAGTAATTTTTTGGTCCATTCAAAGATACTCTTCTTCTATCGGAAAATATTTGGAATCTGCACTTTCTTCTGGGTTGATATGGAAACTCTATAAAGCTTGGCGCTTTTATGTTGACTGCCTTCTGAACTCACCTTATATTAGGGGTTCTGTAATATGCATGAAAAGATTGCCTAAAGAAAGTATTATTCATGTATTTTAGGTAGATAAAATATACCCGAATGCCAAAATCCGTCATCACTAGAGTTTTCTGCTGAATCTTCTCTTGAGATATGCTAATTACTGTGTATCTTTTTTTCAGGTCAATAATTATGCACTTGCAATGCACCTCAAGCAGGCTCAGCAAAGCAATTCTGTACCTGGGCGCTTTCATCCTGATGTCTTCTAGTTAATATTTGCATATTTATTATGTATCCATATATTGTGTGACCATGGCAAGTTTAATACAATTAACAGTAAAAAAAATCCTAAATAGTTTTTACTAGGGCACCTAGCTTTAGTTGGAATGTCCAGTGAGGATGATAATACAGTATGTGCACGCACTGATGGATTGTCAAAGACATGTTTGAACTATCTTTTAGTTCCATATGCATCATTAATAATGGATTTTATGCTAATAGCAGGAGACAATAACTATTGTACCCTAACATATTACTTCTCTATCTTCTAATCCTTGCTTGTTCTCTACATTTTTCCATTGCACAGTTGAACGTGTTGAGTGAGTTTAAGTAGTTCTGTTTGGAATCATTATATCTTCTGTTCGATTTTTTGTGGCATGGTCTTTAGTTTTTTTGTCGAAAAATATTGCTTTGGCCTTGGTTTCATCATTACTGTTGGAAAATCGAGTATCATTACTGTTACAAGCAACTAGACGTGTTGTAGAGAATGGCTGTGTTGAAGAAGATATAGTTCTTGTTGGCGATTTGATATTAGAGCTTTTGCTTTAGTGAAATATGCCTGTGTTCTTTCTAGGCTTCTCACAAGTTCTTATTATCCGAAGAAAAAGTACTATCTTTACCGAACATTTTCTTGGAATGGTAGATCAATTTGAATTAGTGGAAGCACAGATTGGGTTGTGATAAACTGAAGGCATGGCTAAGTAGGTGGTTGATGTTTTATTTTGATTTGAAGGGGTTCTTTGTCCATATGAATGATGAAATCGTAGGTTAATAGAGCAATGAACGAATAGTTCAAGATTGCAATATTGTGAACGTTAAAAATCTAGTTATTTTGGATCTTTCACTAGAATTTACAATGAATTAAATGAAGTTGTGTACATGATTCACAGTTGAATTTGTATTTATTTGAAATAAAGCTTATTTTGTCGTCGATGACTAATGAGTTCTCTACTTGTCATGTTCTTGTTAGCATCTGTTGGTGCAAAATTATTAATTACTTTTTAGGAGGAACAACAATGGATTTCATGAAATGAGTGATTGAAATTAATATTTGATTTTCACTCGTAGCTTTCAACCTAGAACTTGTACTAGATTGTAAGATATCATGGCAGTTAGCTAGAGCTAAAACTAGCTCAAGGGAAAGGGTCTGTGTTTCGTTTCATTTGATTGATTCGTAAACCCCTTTTCCTCAATCAATTTGGTTGTGTCAGCTTTGGTCTAACATTTTGTTATGAACTGGCTGGACAAAGATGGATTGAAGGTCAAATAGATTGGAGTGAAGTGCACAGGAAGTACCACATGGGTGGATATTTATATGAACCCAAATTTACTGAATCACTCATGGTATGAGCTTCTACATCCTAGGTCTTCTTGATTTTCTGTCTTAAGAACCCGACTCAATAGAGAAAAGAAGACCAGACTAAAAGAGAGATCACTTTCGACGATTGAACTTGACGAAAACATCGTAAATTGGTCCATGGGCATCGCGATATGTCCTTTGTCCTACTACAGGTGCCGCGACTGATAAAAACCAGAATAAGCGATATTCATTGGGCCAAGAGCATCCCCTCGAGTAAAAGATTCCACAGATGGTTGACCTAGATTTGAGAGTTACATGCTCGTTGTCTGTCATACAGGAGTTCATCCAATGATCTTCTGTGGCGGAAGTCGATGAATATCCCGTGCTACACCCCTGTGACAGCCAACTAACTTAGTTTTCGGCCATATCTAGACACTTTTTGGGGTTTCCTTATCCTTGCACCTCCTGTAGGCTTTACAAAATGAGCTTTCTTGCCTAAATGCTACTGGTCATCACTTTGAGCTAGCATTTACATGGATTTCTCTTGTATATGAGAAGAGATGAAACACAAGTCCCTGATTTTCCCCCCTTTTGTGCCATTAATAATTTATATGCCATGGACACCTCTGTATGAAAATTTAATTTGGAAAAATGATGTTATTCATCTTGGGTCTTCAAATGTGACTGGTAAAGTTTTATTTTTTTGTACAATCTTAAAGTAATCACGCATTTGTTATTTGTTGAATTTCTTATATGATATGCTACCTTGTCCAAAGACCTGATAACTTTTGCAAGTTCACAATTTGTGGTTTGAATTGGCATCTTTTAAGGGAATCGACTTGGTTTCCCAACTACTCTGCAACATGACCTTCTATTATGTCTTGACAACCTCTCTATGATGTATTTCAATTATTTTGTAGATGTGTGTCTAGGCACTTGGTTATTTCATAATGTTCTAAAAATGCTCGAATCCTTGGACTCGAGTTACTAAAGTGCAGCTTGTTGGTGCAGACCTGAGATTGAACATTTGACGGAGCTATTGTGTTCAAAAGCTGTAGGAGTTCCTGTGATTGATGATGGCAAAACCACAGATGCATTGCCAAAGCTGCAGACGGATGTTGAAAGGCATCAACAATATTCAAGTGCTTCACCGGAAAAATATAAAATTGAGGATAGATCTCATGGAGTCATTTCAACTCCTACTGTGAGTTCAAAAGTATGCTGAAAAGCTTTAGTATTGATAAGCATTTAGATATCCAGTTAGAATTGTGTCGTTGGTTGATATATATCTGATGATTTCTTGTAGCGTCCTTGTCTCTTAAAGGTAACAGAATGAGTTTCCATTGATATTTATACCATAGAAATGTTTCTAGGTCCTTAAGCATGAGATTGCTTCTCCTGCTGAACTTGCAAAAGCATACATGGGCAGTAGGCCTTCAAAATTATCGCCGTCAAAGTTGGGGATGCGGAACCAAGCTGTTACAGAAGGCTCACGGTTGCTAAGTAATATACTATTTACTCCAAAATCACCTATCACGTCATTCACAATAAAGAACGCTGTTAACCCTGATGTTGTTGAATATGGATCTATAACCCCAAGATCTGATGGCAGATCAGCAATATACAATATGACTCATACACCATATTCCAGAGTTTATCCAACTGACGTACATAAGGTTCATTTATGATGTTTCTCATTTCTGTACAGTATACCTGTACTTTCTGTCTATTTTCTCTGATGCTTGGTCTTTTTCCAGGGAACTGGATCCGCTGATAATGGTTATGGTGGGCCGTCATCATCATCATCTCCGTTTGCAATGGAGCATTATAGACGACTAGGGCCTAACAAATTGGTATACAGTAATTTCGTAGTTTTAGATTGGATCATACATTGTCATCTCACTTGTCATTTTTCATTTTTCTTTTCTTTTAAATTCTACATGTTTTGTTTCATCTTTTTTATTTTTTATTTTTTATTCTAGACCCTAAAACGCAGGAGTTCAATGTTAGATGATGATCTCGGTTCCATTGGTCCTATGCAGAGAATCAGACAGAAACCTAGTCCTTTATCTCGTAGAAGTCCTCTTTCTGCTCGTGGAGTGGAGATTAGTTCTGATGCTGCGCACATATCTTTGAAGCAGAAACTTGCATTAGAGGATGAACCAAGGCATAAGGTCTCAAAAATTGTTGGAGGAAATGAGGATAAAAGCACTCCAAGTACCAGTTATACTCACATCCCTGCTAAGTCTAGCGAGATTGCTGCTAGAATATTGCAGCATCTTGAAAAGCTGACCCCAAAGGAAAAATCATCAGAATCCAAGGCATCCGCTGCTTGGGATAAATTACCTTCGAAAATGAAACCAATCAAGATCCAGGATGGCCATAAGTTGGAGGGTTGGCCTATAGCCACTTTTCCTTGTGCTCATGATTCTACTTCACAAAAGCAAGTGGAGGTAGAAGAAAATGGCCCAAAAGAGTCTGTTGGTCCATGTGAGATGTTGACTCCTGCAGTGAATATTGATACCTCAGTATTAGTAAAAGCTTTCAGCCCTATGGTTGAAACTACTGATTCTTCTCTTAAGACTTTTGCATCTCAACCTCCTCAAAAGAAGCAAGCCTTTGAGATGAGTGCACATGAGGTAGGTATTGTTTCATTTCCGTGGAGTGTATAAATTTATCAGTGAATTTTTTGAAGATCAAACTCGGACTACAGAGCAAATTAGAGAATTCTTTTACCTGACTTTGTATAGTTGGTTTAATGTCGCGGCTAGTAATCCTATAGAGGGGCTGCCAACTTCATGTCTTTTCTTTCTCGTTTAAGTTGATTATACACTTTCTGTGTATTCTTCTTTTATTAATAAAATTTTTGGATTATCTATTAAAAAAAAAAAAAAAAAGGTTTATTCCAATTTCAATGTATTATAACAAGATGGCAGCTCTCAAAATTCTAATAGATTCGTAATCTCTCCCAAGTGAATGAGTTGACTAATATGTCAACATGTGCAATAAATCCATTCTAACAACTGAAGGTGTCAAACCTAGTACTAGCCAGTACCAACTAGGAAATACATGACTGTTGATTTCAGGGTGTGAAGAGGGAAGTACTTTGACACTTGGGAGCAAGAAAATAGTGAACTGGGATAATTCGAAGGCCACCAAAGTATCAAGGCAATGATTGTAACAGATTCCAGTCAGGATCTTTTCAATTCTGTTAGCATGTGGAATATCATGAGAGTGTGACTACAGAGTGCTAATTGGAAATGAAGATGTATCGATCAACTTCAACAGAACTTGCGCATTCCTTATTAACTCGTAAATTAGATGCAGTGTAAAATATAAAGATGTCCAGGAAAAACAGACCAATGCACATTTGAGGGTAAAAATGGGGAATTACCCATTAAGTGTTGGCACTGTGACCTGACTTGTTTGAAGGCAGCAACTGAGATCAATTAACTCAGAAGACGCGGAAGTAACTGGCTCACTAAGAGAGGAGCCAGCATTAGCAGTTAAATCTATACCATGATTTGGCAAGGGATTACTATTCAAACCATCAGCAGAAAATACAGAGGCAAACAATTTCTGAGCTGATAGAAGTTCAAGTGCTGCTGAACTTTTTTCCACTTGAGTTATCATCTGGAATCACAATAAAATAATATCCTATTAAATGAAAAGGAGAAAGAAAAGTATCTCTAGGAATATCCTTAAAAGTGAAAGAAACCTTCGGAGGATCCTTTTCAAGGTCCACAAAGAGCATTTCAATCTCCAAGTTTAGACTTGATTTGATGAAGTCTGCAAGTGCTCTGACCTGAATCAAATAGATCATATCTTCTATAACCATGACCCGCAGATGCTCAAAAACCGAGGACTCCTGAAAGCAGATGACATGTAATGCTATTGTCAATAACTGATAATCAATCTTCAACCCTTTGGATCAATACTTGAAATGGAACCATGAGAAATAGTAAAAGAAATAAAAATAAATTCCAGCAATGACTTCTCACAACTGATTCTGGTTTTAAGGGTTGGATTCGGTCTAGGGTTCATCATGAAATCGGGGTCCTTACTTTTATGTTTAGAAGAAAAAGAACTTATAAGATAATAAAAAGTAAACATGAAAAGAACAATAAACTTGTGGATTTATTCATTTTGGGGGTTTATTTAACGGCCTTTCATTTCTTAAAATTTATTTTCTTTTCAGTTTATTTTAATTATATATTTTTTTAAAATTTACAATTTTTTTTAACTTTTCAATCATACATTAATTTTTATAAAAAATTACTAAAAAAACTGAATTTTTTATTTTTATTTTTTTGAATCAAACAGTGGCGTAATGTAGAATATAGGCTATTTCCCTAAAGATGGCTTATCTGCTGTCACCAAAATTTCACTCGTTTTTATGAAAAGAAAAACCATTCTGTTATATTTATTTCCAACTAAAAATGAATCAAGTCACGATTGATTTGAGGTCATGGTTGCCTGATTTAATGTTTTCTTAGTCCCTGTTTAGTAGCCTTATATATATAACATCAAAGAAACTTTCATAAGGCACCTTTCGAGATTTATGATCTAAATTTAAAATAACTATAAATTAAATCGTACGAGGATATTGATACACAGTTTAAAGGTTAAAGTCGTGTAAAATTTTGTGTATCAAATGTCTTAAAAATGTAAAAATTAAACCGACGATATTATTGATACACAATTTTAAGGTTCAAGACGTGTAAAATATTGTGTATCTAATGTCTTAAAATTGTAAAAATTAAACCGTACAAGGATATTGATACACAGTTTAAAGGTTAAAGTCGTGTCCAATATTGTGTATCAAATGTCTTAAAAATGTAAAATGTGCCCTTACATTCAACATCAAGTTGAATCAACACATGATAACACACTTATGAAGCTTCAATAGGACAACATACATTACAAAAACTTTTAATGAGATACGAGTTCACGAAAATATGTTTTGAAATTAAATCACAGCAAGTGCACGATTCGTTGACATGAAGTAATAAAGTGAAAATCCTAGAATTTCGAGTATCGTTCCCACGAGAATTGGTTTAATGTGATTTCTATTATCTCGATCTTAACCGAATCTATTAAATTTGAGATGAGTTTTCAATTTCTATGATTAAACTAAAACTAGTATGCAAATTAA
>CAIGRF010054804.1:23285-38872 GCA_903798235.1 Fraxinus ornus
TTTTTTTTTCTTTTTTAAAACATGTGGGGCCCGCCAGGCTGTGAGAGGCCTGGCAGGCCCCTGTGAAACCCCCACCTGTACGTGGGGGTTTATCCTTGGATTAATCCATTCGTACCCGCCCGTTTACACTCCCCTCATATAGCAAGTCCTCCTTAATAAAAATCATATGTAATTGCATTAATCCATTCGTATCCGCCCGTTTACACTCCTCTCATATGAGGAGAGGGACCCACGTCCAAATAAAATAATATCCTCCCACATTGTGAGGGGGCAGTGGACCCGTGTACACGGGTGTGTAAACGTTTGCGTACGAATAACAAGGTCCTATGTGATATCGTTAAATAGTCTCTTAAATCAAGGTGTCCAAATTTAATTAGAAGTATGCTAATTCATCCATTATAATTTTCCAAAATCAATTAAAATGGTAGGAAAAAAATGATGCTATCTAGTCTCATAGATATCATAGTTTAATGGTGCGTTCATGTTTCACTATGAGCCTGTTTAGTAACAATTAAAATCCAATTAAAATTGAAAATATAGTCGTTATTGGATTCCACCCGTATTATAAAAGTCAACAATAACTGTTAATTTTTCAATTTTAATTCGATTTTAATCTCTACCAAACATGCTCCATAATTTCTTTATAATTTAAAATCAATGTCAAAAATTAAATTTAACAGATTCATAAATATCACTTACTTAGGGTGTGATCATTTACTTAGAGTGTGTTCGAGCTACATTATTTTGGAAGAATGTATTCTGGAATAGTAGATTGATGGAGAATGTGTGTTTGAAAAATAAGAAAAAATTATTGATGTGATGAAAAATATTATTTTATTGAAGAATATATAATTGAAAATTAGTAGAAGAATGAAAATGAAATTTTTTAATGTGTTCCAAACATGAGCTTATTATTCAAAAAATTTATTTTCATTCTCGTTAAGTTATTTTTTTCCTTTTCAAATAAGCATTAGGTGGAAGACATGATAAGTCAAATTAAAAGTAAAAATATGGGACATATTTGATCTCCTTTAATCAAACTAATCGTATTTTTCCACCTAAACTCACATTTAAACCATTTAATTGATGATCATTTACGATAAGAAGGACAATAAGTAAATTTAGCGGATATTTAATTGCCATTGTCATTTCACTCACATCATCTACACATCATATATGCATAATCTACTATTTGTATACATGGCATTATTTTGTTAAAGACAATTTTTATAATTTCCATTCAAAAGAATCAAAGTGCGTTAAAAAAAAAAATGGCATAAATGCATTCACGTATTAGCGAATTGAATAAACTTGAATGAGGATTCAATTACTCTAATTGACAATGTTTGGGGAGTGAGACTGCAAATTCCCCAAACACTTATTTTATAAAATGTTAATCTGAATCGACGCACCCACTCCCCCTCACACTTTGCACGTAGCTCAAACCCACTCTCAAGTCCCCACTCCCTTTGCAAACAGTTAATTTTGCTGAATCTCTCTCAAAAAATCTTTCAATGTCTGGGCGTGGACGAGGACGAGGACGAGGCGGTGGCGGTCGAGGTCAGCCATCGCCATCAACTGGACGTGGCGGAGGCGGAGGTCCACCATCGCCATCAACTGGACGTGGCGAAGGCGGAGGTCCAGGTCCAGGTCGTGGCCGTGGATCATTACACTCGGGAGTTTATAATGCTCCTCAGCCTTCTTCTCACCCGGTGGCTCCGGCTCCTGCTGCGCCGGTTTCGTCACTGAGCAGCGAAGTTGAGCAGAAGCTCACGCTTCAGCCCTCCTCTTCGTCTTCGGAGCCTGTGGCTCAGCCGGTACAACAGGCTCCGCCAACGGAGGCCGTACAATCGCATCAACAGCAGTTGCCGCTGGCGTCCTCCAAAGCTACTAGGCTTCCGGCAAGGCCTGGGTTTGGAACAGTTGGGACTAGGATGATGGTCAAGGCAAATCATTTTCTGGTGGATGTCGCTGATCGGGATCTGAGTCACTATGATGTAAGAGCATCTCCGACCCTTACACCATTTCACCGTATTGCCAGAAATTTGGTGCAATCCATCTCCAACCCAACACCGCACCATTTTTACCAAAATGGTTAATATGACTTTTGCCATTCTTTTCCATTTTGCACCAAATTGTTGTTACGATTTTTGTGTTCCATTTTTTTTGTCATACAAAGTTTTAATTCTTAATTTATTAATAATAATAATAATAATAATATTATTTTTTAATACTATTATTATTATGAATATTTGTAATAAATTTTAATCAGGTAATTAATGGTAATCAAGGAATGAAGTATTCAAGAAGTTTTAAAATTATTAACTAAATGTAATTATTTATATTTTCTTTAACATATTCAATATTCGATATTTTTTTATACAATAATAATCAAGAAATGAATTCAATATTTTCATTAACAAAATGTAATTATTTATTTAATAATTTATGTTGTAGTAATCAAACAGGGGCCAAATCACTATTTTAAAACGCATTCTTGTAAAAAAAAAAAAAAAATGGGGTTCAAACGGGGATAATAAACAAAATAAATCTCTTGTTTGTGTTCCATTTTTTCAAAACTTTTTTTTTTTTTTTTCTCTACATACTCGATTTTAACTACATATTCACACAATAAGTCCATGTTTGTCTCTCATTTTTTCATTTTTTTTTTCATCGTACTCATTTTCAATCACATATTCACGCAATAAAATATTTTACACGTTAATCCAAATCTTTTTCACTTTTTAACTAAACATTCCCAAAAAGATCACTATTTAAAAAAATGTTTTTCCCAAAAAGGCCAGAGGGGCTAAACTAATTTACACGTAAATTCAATTTTTTTTCGACTTTTTAGTTACACATTCTCTGAAAATTCACAATTCAAAGCAATATTTTTTTCAAAAAAATTGCCACCAAACACGGTGAAAAACTCCTTTGGCAAGTGGAGTGCCCAAACTTAAAACAGTTATTTTGAAAAAAAGAAAATTACATTGCGCACATGGGACCCAGAACACGTGTTATGAACAACACCGTTTTAATGCTGATTATTTATACCTTGCTCATAATTATATATATGGTTACAAATGTTTGGTAGTTTATTGTTTCATACGTCTATATATTGACGACTTTAAATCCTTCCAAGATGGAAATATCGAATGTAAATAATTATGCTGGTTATCTTTTCCTATATCCTTCTAACTAGGTGGTGGTTATTTGTGGCATACCTGCACACATTATTTATTTTTATATAATTTGCATATTTACTTGCAACTGTTGAATTTTGTCTACAGGTTATTAATGTATAACCTGTTAAGCATCATGTCATCTGTAAAAACTATTGAAATTACTATCACTTCCACAATTCACTGTAAGAATGCATGTATAAAATGAGGCAGTTGTTGTGTAACTTGATTTGATGCAATGAACAATGCAAATTTTCTTATTTTTTAATTTAATTTAATTAAATATGTATGCATTTATGCTGTACCATGTATATGTAGGTGTCAATCACTCCCGAGGTGACTTCTAAGAAACTCTGTCGGGATATTATGAGCCAGTTGGTTAAATCTTATCACGTCTCACATCTAGGCAAGCGAATGTTAGTTTTTGACGGAAGAAAGAATGCTTATGCTGCAGGGCAACTGCCTTTCTCTTCGAAGGACTTTGATGTCACTCTAGTTGACAAGGACAATAGCACAAGGTAGGTTCTTAATTCTTGCATAACATAATTTATCGTTCTGATGGTTGGTGCCCTCTTTTATGTGATATTGTTGTAGTGATGTCTTTTTTTGGTCAATAACTGAATTCTTGTAAGGGACGATACTTTTCTTTTAAAAAGTGATGGAAAGTTATTCTTGCTGAAGTTCTTTGAAAGAATTATCATCTTCGATTTCTGCATGTTATCAAATATGGTGTGAATTCTGATATAAAATATCAACTTACAAGTGTAATGTTCAACGCAACTATTACTGATAAAGATGTCTGACAAAATTTGGTGAATTAAAGTTTTATGTTCTTGAGTGGCATCATAAAAATTTTATTGTGTGAAGACTACCTTTTTTTGGTACAATAAATCACCTCATTTTGACGTCACATCCAATATGTTTAATTTGCTTCCTATAAATGCAGGAAGGATCGGAAATATAAGGTCTCTATTAAATTTGCTTCCAAAGCAGACTTGCACCATCTTCAACAATTCTTACAGGCTCGACAACTTGATGCCCCACATGAAACTATACAAGCTCTAGATTTGGTTCTTCGGGAGAAACCATCCAACAGGTTTCTAACTCTTCTGCGCGTTGGTCTACAGTACGGATATTCAGTGTTTGAATTAATCTATTTTAATGTTGTGTCATTTAATTGCAGTTATGAAGTCGTCGGAAGGTCATTCTTTTCCCCAGACTTGGGCCAAATGGGGGAACTTGGCGATGGGTTAGAATATTGGAAAGGTTTTTATCAAAGTCTTCGCCCAACCCAGATGGGTTTGTCTCTAAACATTGGTAATAACTTCAAGATTTTTCATTGTTCATTTGTGTAGTTTTGACTTTGCTGTGGTCCTACACATGCCTTTCTCATTTATACATCTTTTCTTACTTCGTTTGGTGGAAGTTCTGAAGCCGGGCTTCTGTCATTTATGGAGATCATCCTCAGTTTAATCATATATTTCCATGTTCCAGATATGTCAGCCAGAGCATTTTATGAGCCTATTTTAGTTTCTGAATACATTGTCAAGTATTTCAATCGAGATCTAACAAGGCCTTTGTCTGACCAAGATCGTATTAAGGTATTCTTTATTATCTGGTTTTAGGGTGTGTTTGAGTCATATTATTTTGGAAGAATGTATTTTAGAATTGTAGATTGATGAAGAATGTGTTGTTGAAAAAGAAGGAAAAGTTATTGATGTGATAAAAAGTATTATTTTATTGAAGAATGTATGGTTGAAAATGAGTAGAAGAATGAGAATGAAAATTTTAATGTGTACCAAACATGGGCTTAATTTTAACTTTTCTATCCCAACTACATTTTGTAGCATTGGGAGAGTTGGTAGTTATATTATCTATAGTTTTAACGTGCCATAGCTTAACTAGTCAAAACATCTCCATGTTAAAAGAAGAATTATTGAGGCAGTCTGTACTTGGGAGTTTTTTCCATGTTTTGGTTGGCAGATAGTTATATTGAATTATTTATTTCCATGATTAGCAACTAATTTCTTGCTGTCTTGTGCATTTTCAGGTGAAAAAAGCATTAAAAGGCATTAGGGTGCAGCTCGACCACCAGGAGCATATCAAACGGTACAAAATTTCAGGCGTGTCAAATGAACCTACTCAAAACTTGATGTAAGCTCATTTACTGTTTCTATGGGCGTGTTTTTTGTTTTTGTACTTTGAAATATATTTTGGATAGCCAGCAAGGCGGCTTACTAAGTGTACTGTGATTGACTTTCTTGTTTGTTGATATTACATGGCATGTTAAGATAATGGTAACTTTCAGGTCTCATGAATTATGTGATGTAAATTGCTTTCTTCTGTCTTTCTGTATGTCATGTAGCATTGTGGGGAGAGACGTATTGCAAGTTCCTAATATATATGCCTTGTCTGCCTGATTGTTTATTTTTTGCTATACTTCTCTGTGCAACAATCAAAAATCGCTTCATGTTATCCATTTCTAAAGCCATTAAATCAATTGATTTCTTATCTGCGAATATATTTTTCTTTTAGTATTTTATGTCTGAATTTCTTCTCTATAATTGACTAGGTTTCAGCTGGACGAGTCAGGGACAAGAATATCAGTGGCCCAATACTTCCGCCAGAGGTACAATATTGTGCTCAAGTATCCATTCTTGCCTGCGATTCAAGCAGGCAGTGACACAAAGCCTGTTTATCTTCCTATGGAGGTAGCTTGTTACAAAATGCATATTTTCTGACTTCCCGTCTGTCTGTTTCTTGACACTGCTTGTTGTGGTTTTAGCTTATAATTTCCCCGTTCTTCCTTTGCAGCTATGCAGAATTGTTGAGGGCCAAAGGTTCTCTAAGAAGTTGAATGACAAACAAGTTACTGCACTTTTGAGAGCTACCTGTCAACGTCCGCGTGAAAGAGAGAAAAACATAAAAGAGGCATGGATGCATGATTTGTTAAATTGATCACGGTTTTTTCTATATGAATATGCCTGAACATTATTTTGCGTCTCTAAAATGAAATAGACTCTGTAATCTGGTTTCTATTTCCTTGTATTACTTAATTTAATAGTGATTTACCTGCAGATGGTCAGTTATAACGATTACAATGGTGATATGCTTGTGAACAAAGAGTTTGGAATTCAAGTTAGGCCTGAGCTTACTTCCATTGAAGCACGAGTTTTGCCGGCTCCCACTGTAACTTCTATAATTTATGATTGTTTTGTGTGTTCTTGAATCGTGTCACCTTTTGTTTTCTAAAGTGTGCTGCCACTTTGGACTGCCAGCTGAAGTACCATGAGACTGGGCGGGAGTCACGGATTGATCCAAGGGTAGGACAGTGGAACATGATTGACAAGGTGAATCTGCTTTCCTAACCGAGTGTATTTTTTTAGTCACAATTAAAGGTTACTTGTGCTAGCATGTTTTTGTATGTATGTTCACCTGTTGATTTACTGTTTTGTTGCTGTAAGAAAATGATTAATGGTGGAAGGGTGGAGTTTTGGACATGCATCAACTTCTCGCAACGGTCCAACATAGATTTAAACAGGTTCTGCAATGAGTTGATTAGCATGTGTTGCAGTAAAGGAATGGTATGGATTTGTAAATGTTTGATTCATCATTGCAATTGATGCAACTTTGATGGCACCGACAGATTATATTGTGCTCGCTTTTAGAAATTTAACCCAAGACCTTTGGTTCCATTTCGTTCGGCCCATCCTGGTCAGATCGAGAAGTCACTAATCGATATTCACACACAATCTACCACAACTCTAGTAGCTAGGCAGACAGGAAAATAGCTGCAGCTGCTCATTATCATTTTGCCTGATGTCAGCGGGTCCTATGGTTAGCTGCACTATTCCTGGATTCTATTGTTATCAATGAGTGAATCGTTTCTCAAAAAAGTAATTTGTTTGTCTCAGGGAAGATCAAACGAGTTTGTGAAACTGAATTGGGGATTGTCTTGCAATGTTGTCAGCCCAGGCAGGCATCAAAGTATAGCAAACAGTACATGGAAAATGTATCTCTGAAGATCAATGTAAAGGTTTGTTATGACACCACGTCCTGAACTGTTATAGCCAATTTTTTTGGTTTCCAGCATAAAATTATTGCCTACATTTTCCCATGTTTATCTGTTATTGTTCAAATAGATTGGAGGACGAAACACTATTCTGGAGCAGGCTGTTCTTAAAAGGATTCCTTATCTGACTGATCGCCCAACCATCATCTTTGGTGCTGATGTTACCCATCCTCCACTCGGGGAGGATTCCAGTCCTTCTATAGCAGCTGTACGTTGGCGACTATTGGCATCCCCACCCCTTCCCAATCACACACACGTGTACTGAGAGAGAAGAAATCAGGAGAAAGAAAACTGAGTCATCTATATTTACAGGTGGTGGCTTCAACATATTGGCCAGAAGTAACCAAGTTCAGAGGCTTGGTTTCTTCCCAAAAACACGGGGAAGAAATAATACAGGATCTTTATAAAACAAGTTCAGATCCTAAGAGAGGCACAATTCATGGTGGAATGGTTAGGTTAGAAAACCACAAGCAATATTGTTTGCTCGGCATTTCCCCTTTCACTCATCTTTGAATTTTCTTGCAGGGAACTTTTGATTGTATTTTTCAAGTCCACAGGGTATAAGCCTTTCCAAAGTTGGGAGGCCTTTCCAAAGAATTTGCATCTTTAAAAGATAATATAATTCGCTAGTTGGAGGACGAAACACTGTTCTGGAGCAGGCTCTTCTTAAAAGGATTCATTATCTGACTGATCGCCCAACCATCATCTTTGGTGCTGATGTTACCCATCCTGCCCCCGGGGAGGATTCCAGTCCTTCTATAGCAGCGGTAGGTTGACGACTTTTGGCATCCCCACCCCTTCCCAATTACACACACATGTACTGAGAGAGAAGAAATCAGGAGAAAGAAAACTGAGTCATCTATATTTACAGGTGGTGGCTTCAATGGATTGGCCAGAAGTAACCAAGTTCAGAGGCTTGGTTTCTTCCCAGAAACACAGGGAAGAAATAATACAGGATCTTTATAAAACTAGTTCAGATCCTAAGAGAGGCACAATTCATGGTGGAATGATTAGGTTAGAAAACCACAAGCAATATTGTTTGCTCGGCGTTTCCCCTTTCCTTCACTCATCTTTGAATTTTCTTGCAGGGAACTTTTGATTGCATTTTTCAAGTCCACTGGGTATAAGCCTCACAGAATTATATTCTACAGGTCAATTCCTTATTAGAGTTCATGTACCTTATTACTCCTCTATCTGGTCGTATTCTAATATAAATGCAAAAATCATAGGGATGGTGTAAGTGAAGGGCAATTTTCTCAAGTTCTTTTTCATGAAATTGATGCAATACGGAAGGTACACATTTTTGGTGATTTTGTGGATTTTATTTTATCTTGAATATGATTCAGTTTCCATCTATGAAGTATATGTAGCTTACATAAACAAAATGACTTTCCTAGGCTTGTATTTCGATAGAAGAAAATTATCTACCACCGATCACCTTTGTAGTTGTGCAAAAGAGACACCACACACGTCTCTTCCCTGCTAATCATGGAGATCGTAATACGACTGACAAGAGTGGCAACATTTTGCCAGGTTTCGCATATATTTTACCTTCTTTTGTATAGGACCTTCGTATATTTTCATGCAAGTAGTTCCCCTATGTAACCACATTCTACGCTTGTATGAACAGGTACCGTTGTTGACACTAGGATATGTCATCCCAGCGAATTTGACTTCTTCCTTTGCAGTCATGCTGGGATTCAAGTAAATTTGATTTCCATTCAGTATTGTTTAGATAAGTGGCACCTGTTCTTAAGTAGGATATTTTGCTTTATAATTCTAATCGGTTTTTGCATTTCCTATCAGGGAACTAGCCGTCCAACACATTACCATGTGTTGTATGATGAGAACAGATTTAGTGCAGATGCTCTACAAACGCTAACCAACAACTTATGTTATACGTAAACTATCCTCCCTCGAACTTGTATTTTTTATTTCACCTTTTATGAATATATGTTTGCCTGAGGCTGTTTATGTATTCATAATTGGAAACCTTTTCCTTTCAGGTATGCCAGGTGTACTAGATCAGTTTCTATAGGTTAGTCTTTGCATATACTGATTGCACTATATCATCTTTGAGCATTATTAGCTAAAAGCTTAAACACAAGTAAAAAATAAGTTTTGAGCAACTTTTCATTTCTGAACTTGTCAGGATAAGTTTATTTTGTCTGACTTTCTAATTTAAACCACCTATGCAGTTCCGCCTGCTTACTACGCACATTTAGCTGCATTCCGTGCTCGCTATTATATTGAGGGTGGTGACACTTCGGAGAGCGGATCCTCATCTGGAGCCGGCAACACCACAAGAGAGAAGAATGCAGAGGTCCGCCCATTGCCGGTTATTAAAGATAACGTCAAAGATGTAATGTTTTATTGTTGAATGAGACGTGTCATGTTTTTTGGTCGCTGAATTGTTAGCCTTGGCTAAAAGTTTATAGGTTTTCCTCGTCTCTCACACTAGTACTTTGATTGATGAGTATAAGCTTCTGGCTTAATCTAAAACTTCCAGCAAGCTGTGGCTCGTTTTGATTGCTGAAATGAAATTATTGCTTTTGCCTTTTCAAATACTTTGTGAAGTGAATTCCTCTACTTGTATGACATGTATCCTTTACAAAACTCATGTTCTCTACACAGGATCATAAAATACGACTATTGTACATTGAACGATACTTTTCGTACGCAGTGCCTCTCGACTGCTACAGATGAATATCGGACAGGGAACTTGAAAAGTATCATATATTTTTCCGATTCATTCCCTGGGTGTCATAAAAATTGTAAAAACACGAAAGATTGCTATTTGCAACCAAAAAGCCAGGATGCTGATCTTCATCAGTTTGAAACGATCAGTGCGCATTGAACTGTTGTCGCGTTGTGCAGTATTGAAAAGTTCGGTATTACCGGTACTGGTAGTTTCAGACACATTTACAGACAATGAACCTGAAGGACATAAAATTCAAGTACATTAGGTATACAAAGAAACTGGCACGACTGCAAACACAAATATGGACACGCACATATCTCGGAAGGTGCTTATAATTAGAAAAGTGAAAATGAAACTTACAGTCGTAATTTGCCCATCCAATCCGTTGACCAGTCAAATCATAGACAACAATCTTATCTTTAAGAACGAGATCTGTAAAAGATAATAAAAAATTAATGAAAGACAAAAAGACATAGCATAAAAATCCCGACTTGCAATGTAGAATTAGTTTCGCTTAATACTCTTACCTCCTAAAATTGTAATCCCCTGTCCCGCATTTTTCTGAAAGCCCATGCACCATACTGCAGCATCACTCTGCGCAAGCAATGAAGACGAAGTACTATCTTAATGATTCAGAAGTTGATAAAATAACAAATGCACACTAACTAAACGATTCATAGTAATAAAGCATGTCTAAAATTTCCTATGTACACTCATCAAGCTCGTTTGGTTCAGATAACGAAGAGCAAAATTTCATCAAATCCCAACCAAAATCACAATAATACAGGATAGATATGAAATGTAAACTTACAATAGAGTTCTGCTGTACAAGGTAATCCTCAGGCTTGAGAATCATTGATGCACCACCAGCAAAGTTTAAATTAACTGAAGGAAATATCTCTGAAACACTGAAGAAAATTTAAATAGCAAATTATCAATAAATTACTGATTACAAAAAAAAAAAAGTAACTTTGATATTCCATTCCAGAAGAAAACCTGGAGGCGATTACGTAACACTGGTTTCCCTTGGAAAGTACGGGGTGGACAAATTGTGAAACAGCCTGTGTAATCTACACAGAAAGATTGCCAATCAAAATACTTGAAAGTGAAAAAAATTGATTATTTTGTGTCCGTTAACTCGAATTCTTCCCAGGCAACTTACTGAGGTAACAAAAGGATCATAAGCCTCGTCTGCGAGGTATGCCAAAGTTGTTCCAGAATCAATTATTGTACCTCGGGTGTCTGATGTTGCAAAAACTGTTGGATCAATGGGTAATGTCTGGCCTTTAATAGAGATGCTCTGCAAATTTACATTATAATGTGGCCTGAAAAATTTGGAAAGAACGGTTCAAAATGGAGCATAGAACTGGACAACATTAAGGAAAAAGAAATGCTAAAATCTTGTTGATTATACAGTCAAGAGAATGAAGTGTTCTCGAGTACTGCATTTACCAAACATGCACTGTGTACCTAATTTATAAAATACCATTTCAGCTGTTGGATATAGCATTATTTGAAAGCTATAAGGAGAGATATCAAACACAAATATGATGAAAAAACAAAAAAGAACGTAACTTCAAGATTGAACATTTGTTCAACTAAGCTTAAAGTTACTTGTAAGTACTACTTTTTCCTGGCTCTGGCTAACTTTCACTAGATCATCCAAAATTGTGATCCAACAAGAAAAGGTATAATAAAACTATACGCGTTCAATTGCTATATATCCAGGGAGTACAAGAAGAAGCTGGTTTCGACCAATGAACTCGGCTCAAAATGTTCGGTTTAGTCAACAGAGCCTCAGTAAGAATTAATAGACATCGTAAGTGGGATACTTTACGTAACTTCAAAAATGAAGCTAGGACAAGTTGATCAAACGAGTACAACCAATCTGATGGAATTAACAGAAAACAATCAAATTTGTCTAAATTTTAGTCCAAAAATGTCGTAAGACATCGAAAGCAATCAGTTTGCAAATTAATATACTAAGACTCGAAATCTTATATCAATAACCTAAAATTTTAATTTTTAATGTTTCGTTTTTTACAAAACAGGTACAGTGAGTGTATATATTATGACAAACGTAAACTGGTACATCTCCTTCAATGAGGAGAAATTCACAACCAAAAATAGAAGCTCCTAAATCTGACCTCTGCTTCTTTTTATTACATAGGTTTTAGGCCAAAATAATCAACTAATGCAGGATATCGGAAATCAATACTAATTCTTTCTTTCTCGGCTTTTTTGAGGCCCGAGTGAAGGCACATGAGTCAAAAGGATTCACAATAAACAATCATTAAAAGAAATAGAAAAATAAATAAATATGAAGCACAGTGATATTTTGTGGGCTTCACCTGAATCCGAAAATGCCAAAAGATGGAGTTCAAATAATAGTGAATCAAGAATCCAGTTCTCCCCAATAAACTAACTCAAATTCGTACAACCATTCACTGTGAATTATTAATAATAAAAAATAAAAAAAAACCTAATTTTCAAGACCTCAGTTTTTACGAGATAGTAAGATGAAACAATCAGCACAAGAATATCTAACATTAGATGGGTAATGAAAATTATAGAGCAGAGGAGTAAATACTGTAATGGGACAAGTGGAGTGTAAACTATGTTTGGCTCAACGACCGGACCAAGCACCAATATACCACCACCACGGTCGCCGCCTTTCAAGCAGTGAGAGAATGCATTTGGGGTGACACCGATTGAAGATAGTTGTGAAATTACAGATAAGCCCTGCTGCCCAAAACCAAAAATACCATCAACTGCCCTATCTGACTTGGTAAGATCCCCCGTCTGCGATGTGCTACAACTGTATCAAAACAATCCCAGGAAATGCAAGTAGGTTGATAAAAAATATGAATACATGTGAAAAACTATAGTATAACATACTGATAAGAACTCACCCGAAAATAACAGGAGCAGAAGAATTTGAAGTTAAAGAATTCCCAACATTCTCGTCGAAATACATTAAATCAGACACGTAATAACCTGATGTTCCACTACCATCCCCATACTGGAATGTGTATCCACATTGATTCTGAGCTGAACATCCTGACTCGGAAGTCTGTGCTCCCAAAGCACACCTTTGATCGGAGCATGAGAGGGGTGAAGCCGTCGATGAGCTGGACGGATCAAATAACTCGAGCTTAATCTGCTAATGTGATATCTGGTGATTTGATGCTCCAAAACAAAAAGGAAATTAAAAAGAAAAAGATAAAAAAATTTCATCAAGATCTTAGGATTTACTTGGAGTCCGGTGGATGTAGGGCAACCATTACAAGAATTGCAACTGACCCACAAGACATCACTTCCCGTATCTATCTGTACATAGAATTCTTTTGGAGGAGTCCCTAGTTGAACTTTTGTATAGTATAGCCTAGGGAACAAGGGCTATGATGCAGTGAGTTTCAATTCATTCAAAACCATCATCCCTTACATCAATTTGCACGATATTACAAAATAACAACAACAATAAACTAAACTAAACCTTATCCCCAATTAATTTAGGGTCGGCTACATGAATTATTTTTTGCCATTCCATTCTGATAGTTAGCAAAACCAGTCCATTTAAGCACCCAAACCAGCTTGACTATTTCCAGGGTGTATTTTTTTTTTAACTCTGCATATATATTTTTCAGAGCTATTTTTAAGCTTGGGTAAAGGAGGAGGGTAGTATTAGGTTAACAGTCAATATAAAACTATGTAAAATCTCATAACATGAATCAAAAGGCACAGTTTTAAGAAAAACATAATTCAAGAAATGCCGATGCCCTCATTCAATGTTTGTTGGGTCCGTATTGAATATAATTAAAGAATAAAATAAGCTAAAATTTTATCCATGGTACCATACAATGGTGTCCCTTTGTTACATATTTTCCAATTCAGTCATATGAAGCACTGAAATCTTTTAATTTATCCCATATTGGTTTAAATTATGGACATATCAAATTGAAATAGATTATTCAAATACTTTTAACACAATAAGGTTCAAGAAATGATCCAAAATTCAGTAAACAGTATAACAAGTTGAAACTTTAAAAACACTCGATGGAAGTATTTTCAATTATATCAATAAGAAAACAGTTCAGTGTATGGAGATATTCAAAATGCTGCAAAGCAGCAATTTCAGCCATATAAAGCTCAAACTTGTAGTTGAAATTCAAGAAACGAGCCACGCCTAAAATCCTATGTGCTTAAATATGTAAAAATTAATCAATGGGTAAGATTTGGGCTTGAATTCAGGTGAATAAATTATAATTGTTGCTATGCTTAAACAAAATACATATACATATATAATTACAAAAAAAGTGTATATATATAAATTTACCCAACAACAAATGGATCATAGGTGCCTTCAACGTCAAAATCGACGACTCCAGAAGGTTTTTGCTGCAAGATTCTGCCGTGTCGGACCCGATCACGGTCCCTGAGCTGACTCAGCTCCACCCCGTCGTGACTCGCTCTCTGCAGATTCCACGTCAGGCTTTTCCCTCCTTCACCCAGCACCATCTCCGCCACCACCACTAACACCACCGCCACCGCCACCGCCACTTTCTCCGGCGACATTTCCTTTTGAATATCTTTTTTTTCCTTTTACTCCAAGCAATCTAATAAATTTTTTCTATACATGCATACATAAATATGCGATATTACATAGGGATCTAATATATACGCGTGTTATATATATTTTTGTTTTTCTGATAATTTTGAAAGAATCAAGAACGTGTATGTGTGAGATAGAGCCAGCCGATAACAACAGAAGTTTGAAATTTGTGGGATTACATTGTACTTTGTATCCAGGCACGTTGCATTTAGATATTATTTTTTATACGAGGCATAATCATTGCCTTTGTTTGAGCTAAATTATTGTAGAATGAAAATGAAAAATATAATTGTTATTGGAGCCCACACAAAAGATAGAAAATTTAAATTTAAATATTTTTTTTTTGGTACTCAGGTATCCCAATTTAGCCGACTAATTTCCTGGACCACCAGCCACCGGCACTTCAGTAATTGGCGGAGGTAAACCGCGGGTTATGCCCAAGTTGATCAGGGTTCGAGCACCCCTTATACTCCTGGCCCCAAGGGAGCATTCTTCTATGATTATTACATCACCAAGCTGCTCCAACCAATATTGATTATTACATCACTCATCTGCTCCAACCAGGAATCGAACTCCCCATGCTGAGGTTGCAAGCCCAGCAATGTTCTTCCTTTGCCAACTTGGATGTGCCCCGAGAGGCTATTTAAATTTAAATATTGATGTGATAGATAACGGTCATATTTTTTATTTTAACGAGATAATAATATAGATCAAACGGGGCTTATAAAAAAACAAATTAAAAAACTTTTAAAAAATATCTACCTTATATATATGCCACCTATTTGACACCCTATTTTTTCAAAATTCATTGTTCATCGAACTCATTTTTATTTTATAAGTTCATTCGTTTCTCAAAAAAAAAAAAAAAAAAAAAATGGGGCTCAAACAAGATCATAATGAAAGGAATAATAGTTTTTTGAAGAATGTATGGTGAAAAAAAGGGAAGATTTTTAATGTTTACATGTAATATTATTTTATTGAAAAATATATAATTAATAAGAAAATAGAGAAAAATGAATT
>CAIGRF010054804.1:42329-62555 GCA_903798235.1 Fraxinus ornus
TTATTAATATTAAAATATTAATTTATAATAATTAAATGATTATCTGAGTTTAGAAAAATGAAACTTCCTACCTGATTTTTGAATATTGATTTTGAAAAGTTGGATTTTTTTGTAATTTTCCAATAATTACATATTCCCTCCATCTCATTTATATATGCTTATTTTCCTTATTTTCTTGTCCCAATTATATACTCTTTTTTTTTTATTAAGAATTTTTGTTTTGTTCGTTTATTAATATACCATTATTTTTTTACTACTTTCAACAATAATTTACTACTAGTTATTAATAATTAAATGAGGGTAAATTAGGAAAGTTTTTATTGCAAAAATTGTTTTTCCAATAATATTTATTAATCCATGTGAAAAACAAAACAAGCATATATAAATGTGATGGATGGAGTATTTTATTTATTATGATGAGCTGGCTAGTAGTTCACATGAAAAAAAAGTTGCTCAACTCAAGTCCGTTGTCGGTCTTGAGCACAAGCCGACTAGCTAGTGAGGTAAGCCAAGTCGTTAAACAGTTCGCTCCACTTAACATCCCTATCTTAAGTTTTTATGGAACTATAATGAGCTCCTTTGGTTGAGGTTAAAGTAATTTCTTTATAAATAATTTATATTTTAAAAAAAAAAATTAAAAAGAGATTATCGTTTTTCTTAAATAAAATATCACTATTTCACCAAATGATTCAAAGTTAATTCCAGTATTAAAGAGAATTTTTATTTCTTTAATTTTTATTATAATTTTTATTTGTTATTACATATAGACTGTATTTATTTTTTAATCCTAGACATGATACATAGCGTCAATTTAGTTTAAGCTCAGTTTGGCAAATTTATAATTTATTTATAAAGAGAAATGATTACAAATCTCAATAAATATGTGAATAATATAAATATATCATTAAAATTAATATTTAATTTTGATTAAATTTATAAATCATCTATAAATTGATCGGCAAATGAAGACATAACAACCACCACTCTTCGGCTGTATCATTCAACATTAATTGTTGAAGGAAGCTTCCGGTTTAACAACCGACACTTAAAACGCATTTCTCCGTTTTCACGTTACACTCTGCATTGATCTTTTGGCTGTACTCATAACTGAATTTAAACAACCTTGCTACATGTACAAAATGATGTCCAAAATGACCAAGTGGCCATTTTGTACCTCTAGAATAATCCGAATTTAAATTTAGTTTCAAGTATTACTCTACTTTGCTCCGGAGAAAAATGACATAAAGGTTGACAGATGTGTACGTGACATTAAATAATTGGATGAAAAAGTTAACTATTTTTAAATTTTCTAATGATATGATGCCATATGATATCATGTTAAGGATTGTGTGAATGCATTTGACACAGTCGCATAATCGTAATTTCAACTCAATTAGAGAATATTTGGCAAAATAAGTCTACAAATATTTTCTTTATCCCGTAATATTTAAATCTCGATGTACCTTTTTCAAGAAGAATATCTATTGAATTCAATACGTACCATTAATCGTGTAAATGGCTACAACACTTTTCGATATGTCCTCTAGCACCCTATAATTTGTCATTCAAAATGAATTCGAAGAACTAAGGTTATAAAATTGAAATAAAATATCTAAAATAATAAGAATTTTGTCACAATATATTGTCGATTACCCTCCACTGCTGTATGGATCTCTTAGACCGTTGGAGAAAATTATGTTGCTCGCAAATCGATGGAGAACCAATTTAATATTCTGCATATTGTAATATTTTTAGTATCATTAATGTAATTTCAAGAAAGGGGTGAAAACATAATTAATATAGAAATTGAGGATAAGAATATAAATAAAATAACATACATGGCCTCCATAATAAGTTGTGACCCAATGTGGTCGAGGTGAGACACCGTACATGCTCTTGCAGTCTTCAATAAATTGTGACAGATTGAAAGGTTCCGAAGGAAACATAGTATCATTCGATCCGATACCAATAGGTATCACCATTTCACTACATGTCTAAAAACCAAACCACAATTTCAAACCAATTATAATTAAATTATATAGAATTTTCTCACGTGTTCAAGCTAATGACAACTAAAGAAGCATACATTTCTCTACTTATCAAAAGTCATTGGATAGAAGACAAGTGTCATATTTGGTATATAGGGTTAAAGATGTAATAGATTTTTCTAACTCAAAGCATAACCGACTAAGCTTAGAAAGTTTAAAATGAAGAAAAACTATTACTTTTGATTGTTAAGCCTCTGTTTGAGAACTATTATTTTGTAAAAACAAAGTTTTGAATAATCATTTTTAGTAGAATGAGTGGTTAAAAAGTATGGAAATTTGTTGAGTTTATGTACAGAATATTATAGTGTGTGAATGTGTGATAAAAAATAAGTATGTAGAAAAAAGAGTTTTCAAATAATAGTTGTCAAAAAAGAACTAAGTTAGGCCAATTTGACAAGTCTTCTAGAGGAAGCTGACATAAATATCTCCTTTTACTTTCACTTTTTATAAATGATTAATAGTAGAAAACCCTCATATTTTAAAGTTTTTTTTTGCAAAACCCCCCATATCGTCAAGATCTGACGCACAAAAGGTTTGAAATAGAGGGATTTTGTGCGATTTTCAATAAGTAGAATGTATATCGTAAATGGAAACGTTTATAGGAGGTTTTCTGATAATAATCCTTTTATAAAAGAATTTATTAAGGTTTTCTTTAAAAACTCTTCTAATTAGGCAAAGCATTTTCAAAAAATAATTAAAACATGTTCAAAAACAGTTTTTTAGCATCAAAAAACAATTTTTTATTTTTCAAAAGCATTGGCAAACGAGTCCTAAAATATTTCATGCGAAAACTCTTTTACAAGAAGTAGAAGTAAAAGTAAGAGAGTGTTTGGTGCATATTAAAATGAGAGGATGCATTTTTTGAAGTGATATGATGATGAATATGTGGTTGAAAAAGAAGGAAAAATTAGTGATGTGATGAAAAATATTATTTTATTGAAGAATGTGTAGTTGAAAATAAATAGAAGAATGAAAATGAAAAAAATAATATGGGTCAAATATGGGCTAAAAGTCGAAATAAAAGTCCAGTCAAATGGACTTCTAGCCTCACTTTCAAATACTTTTTTAGTTTTAAATTTTTCTTTTTTGGTTTTACTTAAAAACTGAAAAAAAATAGTAACTTTGTTAAACATTTTGAAAACAAAAGGTAATATCTAACAAATTAAATTGCATACGGAAAGTTGAAGAGAGTGAAAAATAATAAACCTAGGTAATGGAACTTAAATTGATTAAATAAACGTAGCTATGTAACTCACTTGCCATTTCCATCCCAAACGTGTGTCTATTGTATAACTGGTTGCATTTGTATAATAGCATGTTTGTTTCCCTCTATAAGAGACAACACCGGCGAAAATCCGGCCAATGATGTCCGTTCCATTGGGTGCACCGTCAATGCCATTGCAGATGAGTGTAATCGGATAATTTGGTGGGTGGTTATACTGTGCAGCTCCAGAATACATTCTCTCCAAATAATACTTTAGCCCATTTGAACTTTCTAATTGCCTGATCAATTACAAATAGAAATATATATATATATATTATGCACAAGTAAATATGCTCTTAACAATTGAAAAAATTAAGGATAAAAGAGAGAATTTACGAGCAAAGTTTGAATTTTTGACTGAGAATAGAGAGGCCATGGGGCTTGGAAGCTACTTTGTCGATTTCAGACCATGATTCTCGAATAGTTTCATAACAAGTTTGGCTCACTTCCTGCAAATATTCGGGGTATGAGTTCAAGTATCGTCTTCACTTAATATAAGAATTTTACGTATTTAAAATTTTATGAAAATATAAATAGGTAGGAACTTCATAAAATGTGTTAATTCCTCCTCCTTATTTTGGATTTGTTACTTACCTTAAAATCCTTGGTTACAATTGAGAAATATCCATTTTGTGGAGTTATGTCATCGAAATAAAGAATAGGTGCTGATGAGGCCAAAGCACCAAGAGCAATGTGTGGATACTTGAGCCTAAACCATGAAGCAAGCACTGCAAAAATCTCAAATATATTTGTTACATACAAAAAAAAAAAATTAAAATACAGAATTAGCCCTTAACTTATAACCTAAATAACAATTTGGTCCTCAACATGTCATCATAGTTATAAAGTCACTTCTTAGAGATAGAAAGCACATCATATTTTAGTTATAATATTGTCAAGTGTCCCTTGTGAAAATGTCTCAGGCATTGTCGCCAGTTGGGATACGATATTCAGCTTTATTATAAAGTTAGATATGTAAAGGTCATGTAATGATTTAACGAAAATTTGTACGTTTTGTCGTTGATAAGTATGTATCTTTGATGGAAAATTAAGAAAGACGAACATGCACCTACTCGATTAAATAACAACGTACATGGAAATGAATGATGAATTCTTACTTCCACCATATGATCCTCCAATGACAATAATGGGAGAATTGTGGGCAGATAATTTTTCCTTTATGTAAATCAATATCTCTGCATAATCTGCCATAGCTTGAGCTGAGTTAAGATATCCACGAATTGTATCATTTTTCAAGGCTTCTTCCATCGATCCTAAGGGACTTGATTTTCCATAATAACGATGCTAGTTAAAGATAAACAAGAAAATAATTACATACAATCATTATTGGATAAAAGGGTTATCTATAAATAAAGAGGAACAGTAATGGGTTCCACCAAATTTGTAGATGATAATGAGTAATAGTTATAAATGTGTGGATGAAATTAATGTTTGTTTTCAATTGAATTTATAAACGATTTATAAATTGTGTATCCAAATGGAAGGTTGTTTTTCGGGTAAAATGTTACTATAATCGATATGTTGTGACACAAGACCAAGCCCCTTTTTGGTCCGGATTAAAATCAAATTTTGATGACCGGGTCTTATCTAAGGTGTTTTCCATACGAAGTCCTGGTCAATGGATAGTTTATGACTTTTACCCTATATTTAGAAGGTGTTTGACGAAGACTAAAATTAGATTTTTAGTAGATTGTGATAAAAAAAAATTGAAATATGTGGTTGAAAAGTCGTGGGACCCATGAAAGATGTGATTATTATTGATTGTTAGACTTTAACTTAGATTAAAATCAGATTTTAATCTGTACCAAATAGGAGCTTAACAATCATCATTTCGAAACTCTTTTTTATTCTCATACTTATTGTCAATCTACGTTCTCCGAGAATTACTATTCAAAAATTCATTCTTCCAAAAAAAAAAAAAAATAGCCGTCGAACAGAGGCTTAGTTTTTTGTGTACTGATTCGGAACATGGTGGACTTATCGTTATCATGGTTTCCACATCATTCATCATAGACTACGAGCCCAATGACATCAAAATAGATAGGTAGAGACTATCGTTAACCTGTTTCGATTTTTGTCAAAAGACGTAACCCAAGTAAGATCAAGTGTCGAAAGAGCTAGCTAGCATAGTTACCAAAATAAGTGTGTTTGTCTTCCATTATTGTTGAAGAAATGGAGTAATGAATAATATTTTTTGAGAATGTATGGTTGAAATTAAAGTAATTTTATTGGTTTGTGTATAGAATATTTTATTGGGTGAATGTGAGATGAAAAATCTTACCGTAGCAAAAAATATTTTGAAATAATGAGAGACAAACGGGCCTAAATATGATTAACTACATCGATAAGATAGAGACTTCATCCTTTCTCTGTTATATTATTAGTATTTACAGTTATAACAAATTAAGATTTTAGATTCAGCGATTCGACAATTACCTCTATGTAAACGAGAAGAGCGATTCGACAATTACCTCTATGTAAACGAGAAGAGCCTCAAAACAGGGGGCATTTTCTGGGAGAAACCCATGTGGAGCTCTATCCAGTGGCCCTTCTGCACCAAAATAGACGAAGATCGGAGAATTTGCTTTTGCACCACCCCAGTATTTGTAGTTGATGAGATATCTTTGTTTGAAAGTGGCATAACTATGGGGTCCATAGTTGAAATGGTCTAGTGTTTGAGTGTAAAAATATGTCTTGAAATCATTTGAAACTGTAGGAGAAGATACTGTATCAGATTCAGGGTTGTGGTCAATTAGGATTGCTTCTCCTCCAAGTGTATCAAGAAATGGAATTTCGTGTGGTTCTACTGATGAAACGTATGCAAAGAATTGAAGAAGGAGAAGCAGAGGGAATGAAAGGTAGAAATGTCTAAAAGAAAATATTTGAAGAGAACTTTTTTGTGCTTCCATCTTCATTCTTCTAAGGTTACTTACTTGTGTATATGTGTATGAATATATACACACACATCTACTGTGTTTTAATCATTTGAATATATCGAGCTCGTATAATTATAAAAAAAAAAAAAAAAAAAAAAATTCTATAATTGGGATATTCGTAAAAAAAAATCTTATTTTAAAAAGAATATTTCTCGTTAATTATCGATATTATCATCTATTTTGATAATGTCTTATGTCTATTCCTTTTGGACAAAATCCTTGTTAACTTCTCTATTTTTTTAAGAAAAAAAAAATCTACTTTATCGATCAAAACAATAATGTAGACATATGTGGCTGTATTAAGAAGCCAATTTGGAATAATAATGCAAGAAAAAGAAAAAGTCAACGCAAGAAAATATAGTGTCTTGGTGATCTCAAGTATTTGATCCTTTTCACATTAAGATGGTGTTTGGTAGAAATTAAAATCGGATTAAAATTGAAAAATTAGTCATTATTATTGACTTTTATAAGACGAGTGTGGCCCAATAACGACTATATTTTCAATTGTAATTGAATTTTTAGTTTTCCCAAATTACTATCACAAAATATTTGAACTTCTACTTAGGCAGAATTTATAAACGATTTAATTTATAAATAGATAAAAATAAGTATTTTAAATTGTTCAAGCTAATCGATCTATTTAATACTACGAGTTGAACCAGACCAATTAAGCTCACCGTTTGGTTTGGAATAAATTCAATTAAAATCAACAATTAATTTTAATCACACAAATTTACTAAACAATTGATTTTAATCATAAGGAAAGCAGTATTTGGACAACCATGCTTATCAACCAAGAAATATGTGGTCCTATGCAATAAGTTTGAGCGTTGAGCTGGCGTGGAAGTGGATTGACCCATAAAAATGAAGTCTTTGATTGAAATAGATTGTAGCACCCCCGAAGGCTCGCTTGACAACCATTATTTGAATTTTTTTTATATATATATTTATTCATTTTCAATCACATATTGATCACACAATAAATTATTATATGCGCGAATTTTAAAAAAAAAATCATACTTTTTAACCATACATTCTCCTAAAAATTACTATTAAAATATAATTTTGATTAAATAATGACTATCGAACATGGGTGAAATGACTATTAGGTATAAATTAGAGAAGTCTTTGACAAAAAATAATTATATATTTCTTCTTGTACTTCGTACTATTAGCCTGTTTGGTAATAATTAAAATCCAATTAAAATTGAAAATATGATCGTTATTGAATCTCACTCGTCTAATAAAAGTTAACAATAACAGCTAATTTTTCAATTTTAATCCGAATTTAATCTCTACCAAACAGACTCTATATGTTTGGTAATGTTCATCTTCCCCACCCCTAACCCCTTCATCTCAACCCAAACTAAATCAAAATTCCACCGCCCGTCACCATCGCCCCAGCCACCGCATACCATCGCCCCAGCCACCGCATTAATTCATCCAAAATCTTTGTTTCGTCCCTTCCACACTTCCTATATTGATTTATTCAAAAAAAAAAAAAATGAAATTTTTCGTAGTTATAATTTGCAGAGCTGGGTTCTGGAATTCGATCGCCGAGTTTGTGCAAATCATCATATTTGGACTTTTTGGAGGCACTGAGTATGAAGTTGATGCCGGTGAATTTGTCGGCATTGAATTGTAAGAGTAAAATATTGGGGATTTGCGATGGACAATTGAGATCGACTTTTTTTTGGAGCCTGTAAAAGCAATGGATACTTCCGAAACGATATCGGACATCAATGGCGATTGCAATGCTATTGATATTTGTCATAGTCTTTTCTTTCCTGCTGGTCCTTTATAAATTTTAGTTTACAAGAATAACCCTGTACAATATCATTGGTACTTATCATGTCAGATCTATCCTCTGCTTCAAAAATCAATAGCCTGATTCGCCCCTTCTGCAGAAACCACATCGGATAAGTAAATAAGAAAATAAGAAATAAAAACACACCGATTTCTTCTTCCTCTCAACCCTCACCCATCTCAAACCCAGATGCCCCATGATTAGAGGATTCTTCGGTTCCGTAGGAAAGAATATCAATCGAGTCGTCTGACTCAGTGCTGACAAACTAAGGTAGCTTAGCTGGTTCCTACCCTAATAACGATTCCAAGCTCGAAATTTCATCCTTTAACTCAGAAGATTGACTAGCCACCGCTTGAATTGGGTAGTAAACTTGTCGTTGCTGGGTGGTTTGAATCCCGTAATCTGTTAACGAGTTTGGCTCGGGATTGACATACAGTTGCTTGGCCGGTAGCTGAACCGGAGGAGTTGGCGGAGTCGGCAATGGTGAATTGTTGGAAAAGTTGAGTTTTGCCTTGTCTCCACGGATGCGTTGGCGGCGTCATCATAGGCCATGGCTGCTTCCTCCGTCGTGCTGAAGGTTCTGAGCCAACTCGGATACCCTTTTTTGGGTAACGAATTTCTGCCGCCCACTTCCCCCATGGCCTTTGCCTTATGCCTCTGTACATATTCTTCCTTGGCCTTGGATAGTTCTTCTGTTCAGCCATATCATTTGTCACCGATGCTACAAAAAATCATACTTGTTGATTTTCGAGCTTGACGACTGAGAACGAGCACGAACAAGATCTTCCGGTACCTGAAATAAAGTCGTCGAGGTTTGGCCTCGTCGACCCCTCCGATGCTTAAGTCAGAGAGAGGATTTAGAGAGAGAATGTATGCTGAAAAATATATGTGAAAACGTACCTGAATAATGAGTGAGGGCGACATATTTATAGTGGTAGGTAATGTAGTTCAAGTAGGACCCATCTCTTTATTTTCAGGAGTGATTGTACGAGTAGGTGTTGGAACATAAGTAGGAGTCCAAACTTACCTTGTTTGAAGTGTCACCAAAGATATGACTCATTTACGATCTAAGATTCCTTGGTTAGGGTGTCCTCGTAGGGTTAGGAATCCTCCTGGATGAGGACAGGTGATGCTCAATCACGGATCACACAGAATTTAGCTGAGTAAGAATCCCTATCATACACAGACCCCGTGGACTACGTACGTGATTTAGAGGGCGACGTTGGGGACCATCCTCGAGATAGTTCGAGGACACGTATACCCGAGGATTGGAGTGTCGTAATCCAGAATGTGGGACCCTTGGTTGTCCTCATGCTCGGGTACAAAATAATGACCACATCACTGGCCCCCGTACATCTTTCCTCGAGACTCAAGGATGGTGCAGTGTCATCGGGATGCTCGACTTTGCTCTGTACCCCTATATTCCCTCGCATGCACGAGGGTATACGTCATGATGTCGCCATCCCTAGGTAAAAAAGCGGTTAAACCTCCACCCTTGGATGGATGACACGTGTCCTGATCCAAGGGCTGATGAGGCGACTCTTGGCCTCCCTCATCTGGAAGGCTATAAATACATCATTTCCCTTTCATTTTTCACTTTTTCACTCTCAGTAACATTTTTCGCCCTCCTCGAGATCGAGTATTAAGGTAAGAGCTCGAGAACTTAAGTTATTTATTTAGGATAGTTTTAATCTAGGATGTCGAGTAGTGATAGTGATAGCTCATCCTTGTCCTCAGGAACAACTCCTGAGAGCCAGGTAGGATCGATCATCCCTATGGCCGTCCCAATTAGTATCCAGCCTCGAGCTCAAGGCATCCCGACCCCGATCACTTATTCCGACCAACCATGTAGATTTGAGGAGCAACTAGCAGTGGCGAGTGCTCAAGAATATGGGATCATGCCGGGATGTGACATTAGGTCGCCCGAGCAAGAAGATAGAATGGTCATGGCTCGGGATGGGGAGTTTGTCATTTTTAGGGATTCTTTGAAGGGGGGATTCAAGTGGCCTCTGTACCTTTTTTTATTGGTCGTAATGGTCGAATATAACATGTGCCTAGGGCATCTAGTGCCGAACGGGTAGAGAATGCTGACCTACTTCTTTCTCGTCTGTAGATACGTAGGTATAGAGACATACGTCGATCTATGTAGGATGGTCTTCGACCTGAAACAACTTCCCCAGTTCACGTGCTTTGCGTATCTTTCAATTCGATGAGGGTTTAGGATCACGAGGATGCCAAGTTCCCTGAATGGTTGGAAGGACAAGTGGTTCTTCGTCATACCTCGAGATACCGATCTCCCCTTTAGTCCTCGGTGGGGCTTTCCTGATACATCGAGTTTTTGTGAGGGTCAGGCATATTTCGAGTCTTTAGAGAGAGATAGGCAGATGCTAGTGAATCTCGAGCCTCTGGTATACGATATAGACGACATCCTCGGGGATGATATCCTCGATTTGGCAGGGATGAAGGGCCTCGAGGGTAGGACTTATTTTTTACGTTTCATTTTTCCCATGTATTACCTCGTGCTCGAGCTTATGTCTTGTGAACTTTGTGCAAGAATAGCGTTCGACCCAAGCGATCTTTGTCAAGCAGTCAGCAAGAAAAATAAAGCTCCCAGGCTCGAGCTCCGGGTCAGAAAAAGGGAAGAAAATACCTCGAGATTCGAGGTATGAGCAGCCCGCAAGTGGCCCCGGTGAGTCCTCGAGGGCCAATGTAACATCATCGGGTTTGGGAAGGCCTTCTGCCGTTCGATCTACGAGCCCGAGAAATCCTCAGGGGACCTCAACACCTCGAGCTACTGTCGTTGTGGATCTCGACGATGAGGGCGTTCCACCACGATCTGGGCTGGCCAAGGATCGAGAACTATGCCACCTTGTCCCGAGCATCATAGACAAATACAACGGGGACTTGGGGCCTGAGGACAGTGTGCTTGAGACCCTGCTCACCAAGGTGAGCTCGACATTCTTTATCTTATTATTCTTTGCTTCTAACTGATAATCTCGACTAATAGCTCATGCCCAAATTACATCCAGGCTATAAGCATTGTTTGAGGACTTTCTTAGAAAGGGGCTGATGAGTCCCGAAAATTATCAAGCCTTCTCGAGGAGGTGAAAGCCCGAGAACAACAAATTGCCCAGTTGAAGGCCGAGCGTGCCCTCCTTGTGAGGGAGTGCGATAAGGCCAAGGATGAGCTGGTGAAAGCTCGGGATGAGGCGGGCTCTTTCCGGGATGAGGCCGAGGAATTGAAGTTGGAGCTCGAACGATCCGAAAAAGACTACGAGGGAAAACTCATGGAAGCCCGAGATTTGGCTGACTTTAAATTGTCCGATGAGTTCAAAGCTCTGAGGGGTGAGTACGCTACGGGCTCATACTTTCATGCCCTCAAGGAGGCTCGATCTTTCTTACGGTCGAGACCTGATGCAAAGCCCGAGTACTTGAAGGGGATCCCCGGAGTGGTTGAAGACCTCGAGCTCTCCGAATCAGTGGAGGCGACTGAGGAAGTCGATGTTGAGGGAGATGATGAAGTCGACGACGACCATCCCAGTTCGACCAATGACCCCGATGCCGATTTAGATTGATGTTTTTGTACATATAACTTGCTCGATCTTGGGCTAAAAACAATGTCATTTTTGTAATGTCTATTGCTTGACCTTTTGCTGCATGTTAATTTTAGTCTGCAAGTTAATTTCTCAACCTTTGTTTTATTGCTCAATCTGCATAGCTCTTTATCTAGTCGCGAATATAAAAGTTCGAGGATACAAGCACGAACTTTAAAATCTCGAGAATTAAAACTTAATGAACTGAATTTGTTCGACAGCTAAATCATTAATTTAATTACGAAGATAATGGGAATGAATGAATGCTCGACGGCAGAATTAATTAAATTCCCAAGAAACAGTCTTGACGACTTTTGCGATTAAGAGCGTAACCTGATCACATAATGAACTGAAATTGTAATGGCCTCGAAGGTTATTCGATAAGTAAGTTCTAGTAATGAGCTCGACAATAGTTTATGCTAAGGTCGAGTTAAGTTTTCGACGATGATATGTGTAGTGGCATTGATCAAGCCTTAAGCTCGAGGACAGGTTTTAGCGAACAATTATATTGATCAAGTCCTAAGCTCGAGGACAAGTTTAGCGAACAATTATATTGATCAAGTCCTAAGCTCGAGGATAAGTTTAGTTACAATCTCGAGCTCGAGCATTGTTGGGGATATGTCGGCCCAATATCATACTTTTGGGAAATGGTCATGCTCGAGCATTCCGTCGAAGGTGCCTGCTCATGGAAAGTCCTCTTGGGAGATCATGCCCGTAGCGTGTCTCGAAGGTGCCTGCGCGTGATAGGTATTTTTTGGAAATCGTGCTCGTAGCATGTCCCGAAGGTGTCTGCGCGTGACATGTCTTTTTTGGGATATCATGCCCGTAGCATGTCTCAAAGGTGCTTGCTCGTGGTAGGACTTTTTGGGAGATCATGCCCGTAGCATGTCTCGAAGGTGCCTGCTTATGGAAGGGCTTTAGATTAGATGCTCATGGCATGGCTTGAGGTGTTCACTCGCATCATACCCTGAGGTGCCTGCTCGTGACAGGTCTTTTTGGGAGATCATGCCCGTAACATGTCTCAAAGGTGTCTACTCGTGGCAGGGCTTTTTGAGAGATCATGCCCGTAGCACGTCTCGAAGGTGCCTGCTCGTGGCGGGCTTTGGGAAAAACACATGAAATTTTTTTTGTTGGTTAGTCACCTCAGCCAACCCATTACTCTGGGGGTGCGAGACCGAAGTTAGGCGATTATTTATCCCGATGTTAGTGCAAAAGTTTCTGAACTGTGCATTATCAAATTGTCTTCCATTGTCAGTAATGAGCACCTTTGGTAACCCGAACTTGCATATGACAGGCTTCCAGACGAATGATCTAAGCTTGGGCTCCGAGATTGTAGCCAAGGGCTCTGCTTCTACCCACTTCGTAAAGTACTCAACAGCCACCGCCATAAACTTCAATTGTCCTCTTGCTACCGAAAAAGGCCCGAGGATGTCCATCCCCCACTGCTCGAAGGGAGTTGAACAATGCATGGGTGTGAGCTCTTCAGCGGGGGCATGGATGACGTTACCAAACCTTTGACACTTATCATATTTTTTCACATAGTTCTCGGCATCTTTCTTCATGGTAGGCCAATAATATCCCTACCTTATCAGTTTGAAGGCGAGTGCTCGTGCTCCTTGATGATTTCCACATATGCCCTCATGAACTTCTGCCATAGCCAATGCTAATTCTGAGGGTTTTAGGCATCTGAGGTATGGAAGTGTAAAGCTCCTGCGAAAGAGGACTCCTTGGATCATGCAGTACCTTGGCGCTCTAGATCTGATGCTCCTAGCTTCCTTTGGATCCTCGGGAAGATTTCCATTAGTTATGAATTCAACTATGGGGTCCATCCAAGAGGGTTCACTATCGATATCCATGAGTACCAGTTCTTGACCAATGCTCGGCTTTATCACTTTTTGATGTGGACTGTCTTGTCAAGACCATCTACTCCCATGAACACAAGTCTTGACAACACAACTACCTTTCCATTATCAGCCCGGACAATTTTCAAAATTTGACAATCCTTGAACTTCCTTCGTATATCATGCACCTTCAAACAGTACACGCTCATCTTTTCATCTTTTCTTTCGAATGCTCCTTCAATATGTCCTGCCACAAGTTGTGAATCGCTAAAGAGCTTGACGTGTTCAATCCCCAAGCTATTTGCAAGTTCAAGATCAATGACCATAGCCTCATATTCCGCCTCATTGTTGGTAGCTTCAAATTCGAATCTGAGTGCACATTGAATTTCGATCAATTTGTTTAGACTAGTGATGATGACCCATGCACCTGAGCTCAAGGAGGTGGATGCTCCATCAACAAATATTTCCCACGAGTCAGCTTCAGTCGTCGTGCTAGCACCTGGACCTCGGGACCTCGGGGTGAGCTCTGCAATGAAATCTGCTAATACTTACACCTTGAATGAGGGCCTAGGCCTGAATTTTATATCAAATTCACCGAGCTCAATGGCCTACTTCAGCAATCTTCCAGAGACGTCCGACTTTTGAAGTATCTGCCTGAGTGGTTGGTCAGTGAGAACTACAATGGGTGTGACTGAAAATATTGCTGTAGTTTTCGAGCCGCCATAACTAGTGCCATGGCGAGTTGTTCTGCCAATGTATACCTTGTTTCCTCGTCCAACAACCCCTTGCTTACATAGTAAATGGGTTTTTAAGCCTTTCCTACCTCTTTCACCAATACCCCACTCACTGCATTTTGAGATATGGCCAGGTACAAGTATAATGTGTCTCCGGGCTCCGGTTTAATAAGCACCAGAGGAGTAGCCAATGTTTGTTTGAGTTCCTAGAGAGCTCTTTCACAGTCTTCATTCCAACTGAAGTCATGATTGCCTCTTAGGACCTTGAAGAAGGGAAAACACATGTCCGCTACCCTAGACACGAACCTATTCAAAGCAGCAACCCAACCTATCAACTTCTGGACCCCTTCTTGCTCCTAGGTGATTCCATGGATATTAAAGCCCGTGTCTTGTTTGGATTCACCTCAATTCCTCTGTGAGTGATCATGAAACCCAGGAACTTCCCCGATGCCACCCCAAAAGCACACTTCGTCAGGTTCGACTTCATCTTATACCTCTGCATCGTTGAGAACACCTCTTCAAGGTCAGTGATGTGCTCATTTACCTGCTTACTTTTGACCACCATGTCTTCGACGTAAGCTTCGATGTTCTTCCAGATCATATTAGCAAAGACTTTATTGATGAGCCTTTGGTATGTCGCCCCTGAGTTTTTCAAACCAAATGGCATGACCTTGTAATAGTAGATGTCAGAGTCAGTTATGAATGACGTCTTCTCTTGATCTTTTTCGTCCATAAGAATCTGGTGATAGCTCGAGAAAGCATCAATGAAGCTATACAACTTGTGACCCGAATTGTCGATTCAAGGTAAAGGATAACTGTCTTTTGGGCATGCCTTGTTGAGGTCTGTGAAATCAATACAAACCCTCCACTTGCCATTAGCCTTCTTGACAAGAACAACGTTGGCGAGCAAATCTGGATACTGGACTTTCCTGATGAACTGAGCATTAACGAGTTTGTTGATCTCTTCGCGTATTACCTTCCGTTTTTTCAGAGAAAATTGCCTCCTCCTTTGCTTTACAGGCCTAGCATCAGGCCTCACATTTAGCCGATGGACAATGACATCGGCATCTATCCCAGGCATGTCTTCAACCTTCCAAGCAAATACATCAATGTTGCGGGATAAGCACTTGATGAGTTCTTCCTTCAAACTGGCCTTGAGCTCCCGGCCGACGATTACCTTTTTGCCATGCTCGAGCTCGACCTCTACCAAATCTTCCAACTGGAGCAAGTCTATCATGATGATCGAGCTCGAGGTCAGGGGTGGATAGTTGCATGCCGTCAGTTCTCAAACCCTGAATACTTGAGATATAACACTTCCTCGCTGCTGTTTGATCTTCACGCACAACTCATATGCCATGACTCGTTGAGAATTTCATAGTAAGGTGGAAAGTGGATACAATAGCCCTGATTTTGTTGAGTAGTGGTCTTCTTAAAATGGCGTTGTATGCTACGGAGGTCTGGACCACATGGAAAGGCTTAATCTCTATCACCTACTTCTGGTCCGTACCCAAAGTTAGTGGAAGGTCAACAATTCCTTCCGAAATGATTGTTCCACCTCCGAACCCCTGGAGCGGGGTCTCGACCATCTTGAGTTGGCTGGTAGAAATCCCCATCTTCATATAAGCATCGCGGGACAGTACATTGGCTGCACTCCCATTGTCCACAAGTATCCTCTTGACTTCAAAATTGGCTATTATGGCGGATATGACCAAGGCATCGTCATGAGGAAACATTATACCTTCCAAGTCTTTTGCCCTGGAGGTAATGTCTTCTGTGTTGTAAGGAGTGGTCGCATGAGTTGATCCATACTGCTGAACATATTACTTCCTACCACTGTTTGAATTTTCTCCCGATGCTATTCCTCCGACTATAATATTGATCGTACCAGTGGTGGGCTTGTTATCTCCTCCTGGGCTCGAGGTCCTACCTTTGTTGAGGTCATTCCTTGGATGCTTTTCGTTACCGACGTACGCCTTCATAAATCCCCTCTTGATCAATGCTTCGATCTCTCGCTGCAACATTATACATTCCTCCGTCGTGTGCCCATGATCTTTGTGAAAGTCACATTATTTGCTCTTGTCCCTTACCTTTGGGGGATATCACAATCCAGGAGGCCATTTAAGTTCCTTCATGTCCCTGATCTCCATCAATATGTTGGACTTAGATGTGTTCAGATGAGTGAATGGCCTAGGTGGTCCTTCCTGCCCCTGCCTCCCCCGAGCATGGTCCTGTAGCAAGTTGGGCTTGTGTGACCTCTTTAGTTGGGGTTTCTCAGAGCTCGGGATAGCCTTCATAGCATCTTCTATATTTATATATTTTTCTCCTCGGGTTAAGAGCTCTGTCACTGACTTCGGGGGTGTCTTAGATAAAGACATTCAGAAGGCCTCGCATCTCACCGCGTATGTTAGAGCTGAAACTGCTGCTGTAATGTGAAGGTCGGGTATCTGCAATCTCTCCTTGTTGAATCTTGTCATGAAGTTATTATATTGAGATTTCTCAGAGTTAGGGGTGGCCTTCATTGCTTCTTCCATATTAATGTATTTCTCTCCTCGGGTTTATAACTCCGTCACTGATTTCGGGTGTGGCTTAGATAAAGACATTCTGAAGGCCTCACACCTTACTGCATATGTTAGAGCTGAAACCGCTACTGTGATGTGAAGGTCAGGTATCTGTAACCTCTCTTTGTTGAATCTCGTCATGAAGTTATGCAAGGTCTTATTGGGCCCTTAGCGGAGCTGCATGAAGGTGGCGATTGTCTTCCTGATGCGCTTGCTACTTGCAAAGAAGGCGAAGAACTTATCAGCAAGGTAAGAGAATGATGATATAGAGTTAGGCTCCAATGTGGTGAACCAATCTCTGGCAGCGTTGGTCAATGTTTGAGGAAAGACCTTGCACATTACTTGGTCTGGCGCAACCTATAGGTTCATAACGTCTGTGTAAACATTAAGATGGTTGATGGGGTTGGTGGTCCCATCATATTCCTTCATGCGGGGGAACTTGAACGTGTCCGGGAGGGGATACAAAAGAACCTCTGGCTAAACGGAGTGTTAGGGTAAACCCCGTCACTCCCTTGATATTCTGTTGTAGTCCTACTGCAATTTCGTCTTGTATGATCCCAACGAGTTCTCCTGAGTCCATGGTTACCAATCTCGAAGCCGAGGTATGTGGAGGTATGCTGGAGGCCCCGGACCCATCATTGTCACGGGCATCACGGGTGTCCCGAGCTTGAGCATCAGCCATGACACCTCCTTTCGACGCCGGTGTATGTGCATACGCTGGTGCTGGAGCTTGTGGAATGCTTCCTTGGCTGAGTAACTGAGTTAGGGTCGTAACTTGTTGACGAAGCTCTTCGAATGCTCCAGCGGTAACCATTGCGGGTGGAGGATCCGGCATTCATGGTGACCCTTCTTGGTGAATTGAAGGAACCGTAACGGGTGGTCGGTTTGGAGCGGATGAGCTTGCAAGAGGAAGACCTGAATGTGTATTCATCATAACTTTTGGTAGCGGTTCCCACAGACAGCGCCAATGATGCTACCAAAAATCGCACATGTTGATTTTCGAGCTTGACGACTGAGAATGAGCACGAACAAGATCTTTCGGTACCTGAAATAAAAGCGTCGAGGTTTGGCTTCGTCGCCCCTCCGATACTTAAGTCAGAGAGAGAATTTAGAGATAGAGAATGTATGCTGAAAAATATATGTGAAAACGTACCTAAATAATGAGTGAGGGCGATATATTTATAGTGGTAGGTAATGTAGTTCAAGTAGGACTCATCTCCTTATTTTCAGGAGTGATTGTAGGAGTAGGTGTTGGAACATAAGTAGGAGTCCAAACTTACCTTGTTTGAAGTGTCACCAAAGATAGGACTCATTTACGATCTAGGATTCCTTGGTTGGGGTGTCCTCGTAGGGTTAGGAATCCTCCTGGATGAAGACACGTGATGCTCGATCACGGATCACACAGAATTTGGCTGAGTAAGAATCTCTGTCATACACAGACCTTGAAGACTACATACGTGATTTAGCGAGCGACGCGGGGGACCATCCTCGAGATAGTCCGAGGACATGCATACCCGAGGATTGGAGTGCCATAATTCAGAATGTAGGACCCCTTTGGTTGTCCTCGTGCTCGGGTACAAAATAATAACTACATCAGTCCCCATACAGAAAACCTTAATTTATACTTCCATTCGCACGTATTTCTGGGTGCTATATCTACAAAAATGAACAAGATGCATAAAACATAGAGAGAGAAAACTCACCTTTGTTGAATCTCTTAGGCTTGTTGATGGGTTGTAGATCCTTGCCATTAGAGGAACTGAAGCCCAAGAACTCAGAAATTGTATCAAATTCAGCCCATAATTCTTTTGAGGTTAATTTCTCTCTCTTGTTGATGATGGGTTCATCGGGAACTCAAACCAATTCCCACGCCGCTAGGTAGACCCACCGATGTGTGGGTATATTTTTTTATTTAATTATTTAATGTGATAAATTGAAAGTTACTCACTTCTTAAAATATTAAAAATGTGGTCAAAAGTTAAATTTTTGATCAACTGATAGAATTATGGATAGAAACTGTTCAAAGGGCTTCACCTACAACATTTGGAAATGTTATGGGTGACGGTTGCAACAAATAAAAAATTTGGGGAAATTCTACTAATATTTCAAATGTTTGGAACTTTTGCTGCAATTATCCATTTTAAATTTGAATTAATTTTTTTTAATGAAAATTGCAAAATATACCGTTTAATTTGTCCATTTGAGTCGAAATTGTAATTTTACTGGTAACTAACGACATTATGGATGGAATCAGTGATTTGGACCACAGTTACAGTTAAATATAAAGGTTTGAGAGTGCAGGTGCAAGAATTAAAGGTTACAGTATAATCTGCAGCAAAATGAACTGTTTGGGATATCCGCTGCAATTTTCCCCTTTTTATTCTCACGATCAAATAAAAACTCTCTTACGGGTATTGGATTGAGTATCATCCACGCAAGATGAATTAAGTAATTTTGGACGAATTAAACTGCAATATTAAAATAAAAGGTTTGGGATCTTCCCTGCAATTTCCCCTTTTTATTCATACGATCAAATAAATACTCTCTTACGTTGGTATTGGATTGAGTATCATCCATGCAAGATGAATTAAGTAATTTTGGACGAATTAAATTGCAATATATAGTGAAGAGTGATTAGTGACGAAGCCCATAGTTACTTCAAATTTATTCTCTCTTTGTTTGTATCTGTTTTGGCCGAACTTTTGCTTCTAATATTTCCACTTCTGAGTTTTTTGAAAAATATTACCTTAATTATCATTTGTAAAATAATTTTAAGAAGCACTTTAGAAGTGCTTCTTTTTTAAAATTATTTTTAGAAGAAGTTACATTGAACAAACTTTTCAAGTCCTTTTGACTAAAAGAATTATTTATGTAAAATTAATCAAAATGGTTCAAAAGTAACTTTTAAATCTCAAAAGCTTCTGGTGGAAACTGAAGTAATGACGTGAGATATATTGAGAAAAAAGAACCAAAAACATAAGCGTGGTGATCATTTTCGTGGGAAAAAATGTGTCGCCGACTAGGTGGAATAAAATGATAAATTTCGTGATTCACAGGGGTTCTACTTTCAATTCAAGTTGATGTGGAAATGTCCATGACTTTCGAAATATTGAAGATAGACTTTGAACGACAAAACAATTTTTCTTTGGCCATATTCAAAATAATGGCATAATTTGATGTTGCATAATAACAACCATTTTTTTTACCTTGTTCAATCAAATCATTAATTTTATTTTTTTAATTCATGTGTTTTATTTTCTTAGATCGATAAGTAACTTCATTTTCATATAAACATGCATAATAATTAATAGTAATTTTAACTTTCCAAATCTAAAATCAGGAATAGAGTATTCGTAAAAGTTATTTTTTGCTTTACAAATGGAAATGATTTTATCTGTTGGTTACAATATTTAAAATGCATGAA
>CAIGRF010054821.1:10283-22014 GCA_903798235.1 Fraxinus ornus
TTGGCCAATTCTTGGATTATAAAATAGTGGTCTTCAAAACTGTAATCGGTCAAGTGCAAAAATTTCAAGTGATTCTTCGTGAGATCTAAATGGATGGACTTGAGTGAAACTTTTCAAGTGGATGCAATTATTGAAAAGTTGCCTTCGGTGTGGAAAGATTTCAAAAATTACTTAAAGCACAAGTAAAAGGAAATGATCACTAAAGAACTGATAGTTAGGTTTCGAAACGAAGAAGCCAACTGAAGTTCAGGAAAGAAGATGTTCAATCATGGGATGGCTAAAGCCAATATTGTCGGACATGGTCAAAGTTCTAAGATATATAAATAGAAGCCTGGGCCATTCGGTGGTAAAGGGACTAAGCTGAGACCAAAATGTGAGATTTCTAAGAAAAAGTTTAAAAGAGAATGCTTCAACTGTGACAAAGTAGGCCATAAGTCTTTGGAATGGAAGCCAAAGTGGTTGATTACGTGGTACATGTCGTGACGGAGATGAATCTCACAACTATCATTTCTGAAGTGAATATGGTGGGTTCAAATCCAAAAGAGTAGTGGATTGATATTAGAGCTACAAGACACGTGCGCTCTAATAAAAAGTTGTTTACTGTGTTCGAAGCAATTGAGAATGAAAAGAAGTTGTTCATGGAAAATTCAACAACTTCTGAAATCAAGGGTCAAGAAAAGGTGGTTTTGAAGATGACTTCTAAGAAACAATCGACTCTAAAAAATGTGTTGTATGTACCGAAATTAACAAAAACCTAGCGTTCGAGTCACTTTTGAATACGCATGATTTTCATATCGTGTTTGAGTCAGACAAAGTCATTTTGTTTGTCAAAAAGATTTATGTTTTCGATGGTATGTTTAAATTGAATGTAATTGTTGTGAAACCGAAAATTAATAAAGTTAAATCTTCTACATACTTGCTCAAGTCTTCTAGTTTGTGGCATGGTAGACTAAGACATGTTGACAATGATACTTTCGTAGATTAGTTAACTTGAATTACGTACTCGCGTTCCAACCCCAAAGAAGGTAAAGATATGCCTGAAAACTATATGTTGCATCTTCATTGGCTATGCACATATTAGTAGTGTTTATCGTTTTTTTGTGCATGGCTCCAAAATTCCAGACATACACAAACATGCAATGATGGAATCGAGAAATGCTTCATTCTTTAAACATGTATTTCTGTGCAGATCTAAACAATCTCTTCCAAAGGGATGCACAAGACTATGATTGGAAATAATCAAGATCAAGGAATATAAGATGAGATTGAATCAAGACATAGAAAAAGAGAAATGACAGAAAATTCTTTTTGTCCCGATTTTCTGACTTTTATGTTAGAAAGTAAATTTCAAAGCTTTCAAGAAACTGTGAAATCTTTAGAAGGACCTTAATAGAAAAAAAGTCTATTAAAAGTGAAATAGATTTCATTTTACAAAATCATATATGGGAGCTACTAGACATTCCTCTAGGAAGTAAACCACTAGGCTACAAATGAGTTTTAAAAAAATGAAAACAAATGGAACTATCAAGAAGTATAAGGCCATTTTAGTAATAAAATGTTATAAACGAGAAATCCTTGATTATTTTGATACATATTCTCCAATGACAAGAATAATATCCCTTAGGACGATTCTTGCAATTGTAGCTCTGTGAAGTCTTAAAGTACTTTAAATTGATGTTAAAACTGCCTTTTTAAATGGAGATTTAGAGGAAGAAGTTTACATGGAACAATCTAAAAGTTTTTCATTGCCAAGACGTGAAAAGATAGTATGCAAATTGGTGGAGTTTTTATATAACTTGAAATAAGCACGCGAATAGTGGCATGAAAAATTTGATAATATCATGATAGCATGTAGATTTAAAATCAAAGAGCGTGACAAATGTGTTTACGTCAAAGATATATTATTTTATGTTTTTATGTTGACAAAATGCTTATTATTGATAGCAACGATAAGATAATTAAATCTACTAAAAACTTGTTGAATTTGAGATTTGACATGAAATGTATGAGTTTAGCTGATGTGATACTTATAGTTAAAATTACAAGAATATCAGATGGTTTCATTCTAAGTCAGTCACACTACGTGGACAGAATTCTAAAAAAGTTTAGAAAGAATGATACTAACATGGCTAGAAGACCGATAGATTCAAGTAAACATCTATCTAAAAACAAAGACGAGAATGTCTCTCAAGTAGAATACACTACAATTATTGAAAGTCTGGTACACTTGATGAGTTACGCAAGACCATACATAGCCTATACAATTAGTAAACTGAATTAATACATGAGTAATTTAGGAGCTAACTAATGAAAAGAAATAGTAAGGGTACTAAAGTACTTAAGATACACTCGTATCTATGAACTGTACTATACCAGATACCCAACAGTCATTAAAGGTTATAGTGATACTAATTGGATATCTGATACAATAGACTCGATGTCCACAAGTGGATTTGTGTTCATATTGAGAGGTACAGCTATATCCTGTAAATCCTTTAACAAACTAGTTATAGCCAGATCTACTATGGAATTTGAGTTTATAGCTCTAGATAAATGTTGTGAAGAGGTTGAGTGGTTACTTAACTTCTTAGAGGATATTACGAGATGGTCTAAATATGTGCCAATAATTTGCATACATTGTGCTGGTCAATCAGCGCTTGGATGAGCATGGAAAAACATATATAATGGTAAGTTTGGACAGATACGTCAAACACATAATATCATAAGGCAACTACTCTCAATTGAAGTTATCTCATTTGACTATGTTAGGTCAAAGGATAACATTGCAGATCTGCTAATCAAAAAGTTAAATAGAGAGTTAGTTAGAAAACCATCGAAAGAAATGAGACTTAAGCTCTTAGACGAATGAGTTAATACAAAGGAAACCCAACCAGTTGACTGAAAATCCTAATATCTAGGTTCAAAAGGACAACCTAATTGTAAAGACTTAATTGAATCGCCGTGGATGATATAATCTCATGTCCATTTCTATTATATAACAATGATACCCATCAGGATGAAGGATATGCAACAGACTTTTAATAATTCGTATACGTCGAAGACCAAGCAAAGTAATGCATGTTACTTATAATAAGAAATTGCCTATGTGAAAAAGAAGTGGGGTCGCCTCTAAGGGAATTGTGTGTGGCTCAATTTTTAGAAACTTTTACAGAACCAGGAAAATGTTCATGGCCAAAATGAACAGAACTATGAGAATTGTGTTTTGTTAGAAAGAAGCATGTGTAGAGTGTGTCATTGTTTATACAAATGGTAGAATAATTCAAAAATGTCGCGTCTATTAATCAAGTAAATGTACTTACATAAGGGAATGTTCAGATGATAACACGTACATATCCTATGTAGGTTTCGACCATTGAAATCTATCACCATGTCTGTTTGTCATTAATTTTAATATTATTCATTTGGAGATTATTGGAAAATAATATATTAAAACAATATATTTAAGTTGAATGAAATTGTAACAACAATTAATAGGTTTCAAGTTTAGTCAATTCTATAATTAATTTCTATTTGAATTGGTTAAATTCCATAATCAATTTGTGATTACAAATTCATTTGTGACTACTGTGACATAATTTGTGTTAAATACAAAATTAACTTAGATTTTGAAACCTCTATCATCCTAGTACTATATAAGGAAGTGTTCTCTTTATTCTTTACACCAAAATAAATAAATAAATTTGAGAGTTCTTTCTTCACTCTAAGTTTCTTTCTTCTCTTTATTTCAAAAGTTTAGTTCTTAAGAACTTAGATAATTTAGTTCCTTGTTCTAACTTGATGATAGAATTGTGAGCATTCTTAATTCATTTTAAAGTAGTGACGAGGTATTAGTTAACTACTTTCAGCCGTTGTATCTTGAGAGACAAAAGCTATAAGTCATCTTACACCACATTGTGGGTGAATCTGTTTTAAGAAAATTGCATGCAATACAGGAACCGATGATGACGAAGCTATTTTAAGAAAATTGTGTACAATACAGTCATCGGTTCCTTTAATTACCACTACAATCTCAACAACTATTTTCTCTAAATTTTTTGTTACTCTATTTATTGTAATATTTCCTTCCATTATTTTATTCATACAATTCCATTTGCATTTCTAATTTCCTTTTTTTTTTTCTCCCTAACACTAACACGATAAGCTGTAAAAAGATTGCTTATAATTTTAGCGAAACACGCTCTTAAATATTTAAAACAATAATTTTAGAGTTGCTCCATATTTCTAATAAAAGATCTCGTCATATAGTTCAGAATCGATTTAAGTAGGCATTGGAATTAGAATCTTCTCTTCTAATTCAAAGATTTGGCACCGAAAGAGCCTTAAAAATATTCCTTCCTTTTAACAATTTTCATTTCAAAAGAGCAAAAAAAAAAAAACAATTATATTATGTAGTATATAAATACACACACACACACGACTCTGTACGGATTCTGTCTATATCCAAAAGATCCGTTCTCACATCAATACTGCCCTACTCATTTATTTGTGTAATCCTTTATAATATGGATTTTACCAGTTATCTCATGATTAAACCCCAGGTCAAATTAGGGGCGCCATTTGACGTCTTTGGTTTGACCCAGGATTTAATTTCGAGACAAGTAGCATCTCTCTTATAGTATTGTCTTAATTATTTAAATGACGATAATTTTTTATTTGTTAAAAAGTTTAGAAGGTGTGGTAAGTCGGTAATTAATGTTGAATTCCACATTCAATACCGTCCTACACATTCAGACATTCTGATGTTTTACTCTAATAAATTCACTATCGCCCATCTATAAAGAATAAAATAGTCAAAAGGACGAAAAATCGGTGATTAGTTAATTGAAGAAAGCATGGTTGAAATGCACCGAAAAAGGTTTTTCAACCACGTTTTTGTTGAGAGAAGGAATATTGCCCATTTTTTTATCCTCTGCTTTTAGTTTTGCTGAGTTTTCATATTTTTTCAATATGCTTGCATATGATTGTATTTTATTTTGAGTATTGCTACTTGGACATAACTTTGTGTACATCAAGATGTTCACCTCCTCACATGGGGGTGGGGCCCACTTGGAGATAATATTTTTATTTCATTTTTTATTCAAGTGGATCCCACCCTCATGTGAGAGGGTGAATACCTTGATGTACAAAAAAATTATGTACAAGTAGATGAACTCTTTTTCAAAATCAACGAATTTGTAATTGCGATTCTCTTAGGCTTCATTGCATCTAGGGTTTTGAGCATCATCAGCACTTCAATAATGGCTACCAACAATTCTGGGGGCTCAAAGTTGACTTTTGTTTGATGACTTTAAAATAAAGATAATCAAATAAACATTTAACAAAATTAGTCAGTTCACCATGATTGCTAAATTAGCACTTAGAAAATTATATGCACAATCCTAGCACTGCGGCCAAGAAAAGAGTGGTATATTCCAAGAATAAACTTTTCCACTATCCAAAAAATTCAAGAAAAAAAAAAAAGAAAAAAAAAAAGAAAAAGTCCCCAGTCTCCACTTTCTACATATGATATCTATAAATCATGTAGTTGCCCAGATTCCAAGCCTTTCTAGCTAGGTATAAATGGTAAACATATCGATTATTGAATTAATACGAGTTTTATTTATTCACGTATCATATCATTTCCTAAGACAATGAGTTAGATCACATCGAGTTTGTTAGATGGCTCTAACTATGTCAACGAGTCGAGCCGGAAAAAAAAAAAGCTCGGGCTCGACTCGAGCTTTTTTAAGCTCGAGCCGAGCAAAGTCCGACAAAAAAAATGAGGCTTGACCCGAACTTTTCACCCGAGTCTTAGCGGGTCGAACCGAGCCCAGGCCAGGGCCAAGCTAGCTTCAAATTTTTTGATTTTTTTGTTTTTGTTTTTTTTTAAATATAAAGGCAGCTTATTGAAGCTGCCTGCAAAGGGCACCTTCAAAGAAAAAAAAATTAATATTTTTTTTTATTTTGTTTTATGGGCAGCTCGCCCGACCCGGGCTCAAGCCAACCCTCCAAAAATGGGGCTCGGCTAGGTGTAACCGAGCCCGAGCTGGGCCTGCTCGGGCTTTTTATGGGCCGAGCCCGAGCCATCCGAACTTTTTTGCTATCCCTAGATAGCTCTCCCCGAGAGCAGTAGGATCCAAAGGGGCGTCAAAAATGGGATGGAATATTTAGAAAAGTAATGAAAGGTCAATCAAGTGAGTCAAATGCCATACCAATTAAAGTTGAATAAACATAAAATGTTTCTCCAATTTGAAATTGATTAAAACTTATCTTCGACCAATTACGTCACAATAAAAATTGAACGGATTGACCATATTATATATTGAAAAAGAAATGGTTGAACAACTGAGCTATTCAAAATTGATTAATATTTTTATCTCTAAGACAACATCATGAGTTGTATTTAAATGAACATGTAGAACATTTTCGCATTCTCATTTGATTGTAATATATATATATATATAATTTAGTTTCGTAAAACTCTTATAAATTAAAAAAAAAACGATTACCTGCTAAGATTTAGGAGCTTACAAATTGGTCTAACGATACGCAATCTAAGGTAAATTTGAACCAAGGATTAGACTGTAGCAAATCAAAAAATCGTAATTTTCTTGCAAAAGAATTGTTGTCGATTCTCGTACAAACCAATACTACAAGGTTATTGCTGACCACCTCTTATTGAAACCTTCCTTTTTCTCACAATTTTACTCGGAAAACAGAAAACAAGAAGGAAGAGATGAAGATAAAAGATAGACGAAGAACACTGAATTCTCTCTCAATTTCTCTCGTGCCCTAAAGTGAGGATGGAACCAGCGGTCAAAATGAGTCTTGATTTGATCCAATGGTGTCCAACAACTCAGCTATTAAATCTAACAACGTCGTTTTCGAGGACCACGTGTATAGTGCCAACCCTTCTAGGCTCTAATATTAATGTTAGGATAACACCATCTTTTCAATTTGTTTGTCGCCTTGTCGGTCTTACACCTATTGCCTACTTGATTGAATATGAAAATAAATATCTTTATGCAACTTTATTTATGCCATGTTTGTTTCGAATTAAAATCTAATTTTAATCTAAATTAAAGTCAAACAATCAATATTAACTACATATTTCGTGGGTCCCACATTTTTTAACAATACATTTCAAAAACTTCTATCACAATCTACTAGAAAAATAATTTTAATCCTCACCAAACACCCGTATAATTCAAATAATAGTAATAAATATCTAGATTTGGGCAATTGTTACTATAAATAGACTAAGCCCACGTTTGGTATACATTAAAATTTTCATTTTCATTTTTTTACTCATTTTCAACCGCAAATTTTTCAATAAAATAATATTTTTCATAATATCAATAACTTTTTCTTCTTTTTCAGCCACACATTCTCCATCAATCTACTATTTCAGAATACATTTTTCCAAAATAATGTGACTCAAACACACCCTAATTATAACAATATTTATATCAGAGTTAAAACTCCTAAATTATTAAAGGCCCGTTTGGTATGGATTAAAATCCAATTAAAATTGAAAATATGGCCGTTATTGGGTCCCACTCATCTAATAAAAGTCAACAATAACGGCTAGTTTTTCAATTTTAATCCAATTTTAATCCCTATCAAACGGGCCCTAAAAGAACGTAGCAATACTTTTATCTCATTTGTGCGCTTGCACATTTGTAATTACTTGTTAGTTATGTTTGATCGTGAAATTGTATAATTTTTTTGTCATATATCAAAAAGTAAACTGTAAAAAAAAAGTAGCTTATAATTTTAGGCAAACATGCTCTTAAATATTTGAAATAATCATTTAACAGTTGCTCCATAATTCCAATAAAAGGTCACTTCAAAAGGTTAAAAAATCGGCAATGGAATTAGAGTCTACTCTTCTAATTCAAGAGTTGGCACCGAAGGACGGTATAAGTATATTCCTTCCTTTTAACAATTTTTATTTCAAAGTGTTGAAAACAAAATTAGTCAAACATTAAAATTTCTTCCCACAAATCCACGTGTCAAGCATCGATCAAACCCAAACTAAATCGTGGACGCGTGTATACTACAGCTTAATCATAAATCACTCATCGACGGTCCACGTTGCATCAACCACGTATCCCTCTGTCACTTTAGCAGCAAAAACACAATCTGCGTGGCACCCGTGCACCGTCCCACGTGTTTTCGTAAATTACTATAAATGCAGACTCCGTTATCCGTTCTGTAAATTGTCAGCAAATTTCATAATTGAGCAAGGAATGTGCAAGTGAGGCGTAAAAATGGTGAGGCCTCAAGCAGGAGGAGGAGGAGGAAAGAGACGTGACAGAATTAGTACCGGCCGGTTCAAGGGTGTGAGGATGAGGAAGTGGGGGAAATGGGTGGCAGAGGTCCGCCAACCCAACAGCCGTGACAGGATTTGGTTAGGGTCATACGAAACGGCGGAGGAGGCGGCGAGAGCTTATGATGCCGCTGTGTTTTGTTTGCGTGGTCCTTCAGCGGTGACAAATTTTCCCGATGACCCGCCGGATATTCTGTCGGCTGGTGAACTGTCTCCGCCGCAGATACAGGTTGCTGCCTCGAGACACGCAAGGAGAGTTTTGCCTGAGTCGACTGAGTTGGGAAGCAGTGCGTTGGAATTGGAGTTGAAACAGCCGGAGACTAGAACTGGGTTTTTTGGAGAGAGTGAAGATATAGGTTCTTCTTGTGATTTTTCAAGTGCTGATTGTTATTTGGCAGCGGGGGAGAGACGAGGAGGAGGAGGAGGAGGCGACGGTGTTGGTATTGAAGGAGCATATTTTGGGACACAAAGTATGTGGAGTTTTTAATGGTACGTTCTTTACATAAACGATAGACAGTATGACGAACAAGTGAGCTCCATTGCCATCCCTCCGAAGAAAAAAGAAAGACACACACTTTATAATTAATTAGTTCCACGTGTAGTACTCCTTGATGTTTCGATTGTAGTAATTTTTCAGAGTTCAATTTCTTAGAATCTGCAGTTACCTATATTCTACTTAGGGTTTGTTCGTCAATGGCATCTTTGGCGATGCTACAAAACTTGAAAGAGAGAAAGTTGTACAAATAAGTGAAGTAATTATTTATTTGACATTATAGTATTAGTTACTTTAATTTTAACTTTTCTAACTTAAAACGTGAAAAAAATAAAATTAATTTTGTGATAAATGAAATTCGTCCCCTCTAACCCTAGATTGTGATAAATGAAATACGTCCCCTCTAACCCTCGGGTTCAAGTTCAAATTCAATGTAGTCAAAGGAAAAGAGAGCAAAAGCGATTCCCGTAGTAGCATCGAGCGAAATGGGAGCAGTGCACTCCAGTTCGAGAATCTCTGGACTTCGTTTATCCTCATGGATCATCAAGGACGAACCCGTTCTTCAGAACTCTGATCACCTCTCGCGATATTCAGTGAAGGATATTTAGTAGAGGATTTTATGGTGCTTTAGATATTTTGGTGTTTTGATTTTGTGGTTTAGGTAAAAGAATTAGGATAATTCTATATGTACTAAAACTTTTACTACATGGTTTACTTAAACGCCAAGTGGTGCCCACCTCCAACACCCCTTCAATAGGGGGGCGTCACTTAGCATTCAAGTAAATTATGTAGTAAAAGAAAAAGTAAGTGTAGCATTGTCCAAGAATGTTTTGAAAATTAAGCTTGGGCTACCTTTGGAGCTTGCCCAGATATAATTGATGGTAGGTCGCCCGACCTTAAAATTTGCAACAGAAGCCAAAATATTGGCATGGGCAAGCACCCCATTTTGTATTGGGCTAGAGNTCAGAGTTCAATTTCTTAGAATCTGCAGTTACCTATATTCTACTTAGGGTTTGTTCGTCAATGGCATCTTTGGCGATGCTACAAAACTTGAAAGAGAGAAAGTTGTACAAATAAGTGAAGTAATTATTTATTTGACATTATAGTATTAGTTACTTTAATTTTAACTTTTCTAACTTAAAACGTGAAAAAAATAAAATTAATTTTGTGATAAATGAAATTCGTCCCCTCTAACCCTAGATTGTGATAAATGAAATACGTCCCCTCTAACCCTCGGGTTCAAGTTCAAATTCAATGTAGTCAAAGGAAAAGAGAGCAAAAGCGATTCCCGTAGTAGCATCGAGCGAAATGGGAGCAGTGCACTCCAGTTCGAGAATCTCTGGACTTCGTTTATCCTCATGGATCATCAAGGACGAACCCGTTCTTCAGAACTCTGATCACCTCTCGCGATATTCAGTGAAGGATATTTAGTAGAGGATTTTATGGTGCTTTAGATATTTTGGTGTTTTGATTTTGTGGTTTAGGTAAAAGAATTAGGATAATTCTATATGTACTAAAACTTTTACTACATGGTTTACTTAAACGCCAAGTGGTGCCCACCTCCAACACCCCTTCAATAGGGGGGCGTCACTTAGCATTCAAGTAAACCATGTAGTAAAAGAAAAAGTAAGTGTAGCATTGTCCAAGAATTATGAAATGAATTGTATGCATTTCAATGGGATATTCTATTCAATGAATAATTTTATTCAACACACCATAGAGATGAACTTTCATTGGGTATATATGGTATTAGAGAGTTATAGGTTGATTGGGATTTGTTTAAAGGCTGAAAATCGAAAATTAATGTTTCCCTAGGGAAAGAGGCCTCTCGAGCGTCCCTAAAGCCGTCAGTTACTACAAAAATCGCTCGAATCTTCGCTTGGCGTTCTTTGATCTTTTTGAGCAGACATTGAGCCCTTCCGAAGACACTCTTCACACTCAATAACTCAACACCAATTTCAACTCGATTAAATGATGTTTGGATGTGGAATTTGCCGGTACATTTAGACCTAACAAATTGTATGACTAAAAAAAATTACTCAAAACTAATTTCATTTTTTAAAGCTCATCTTATGCAAAAACATCCATTCGTCATAGAAATTTCATTCGTTAGATATGGTAGATTAAAGGGGGACACCAAATGATTGCTGAGCGATATGGGTAGTGTACAACTTTTGAGGTTTAGATTTCGTATATAAGGGTTTCATCACTGACATTTTGTAGGTGTACACTATTGTAGTCGAGTAATAAAGAATAAGAAAAGTATCGTTCTCATGAGAATTAAATATTTTATTTTACTTCAATTAAACATAATTTTAATTGAATGACAAGATTAGTTGGAATTTTAGATTAAGTTGTGACTTCTCATTGATCGAAAAAGTCCTACATAAACCCTTCAAGAATGAAGCACAAAGAGCAAAAACCCCAGCATTTTTGAAATATCTCCGGCAAGATTGGATCCGTTATGGCATTCCGTCTTCTGATTTTCTCAGTTCAGGTCACTTGTGTGAGAAGAAGCTCCATGGCAAAGACATATACACGTACATGTACAATTTTGAAAGCTAGCTTCTGTGGCTATACAAACAGGTCTCTCCCTCTTTGTGTCTCCTTTTTACTTCTTTAGAAATATAAATTTCATACGTGAAAAAGTGGAATATTTCTCATCCTTCTACTACATATTTGGCAAGCAGTATTGAATAATACATATACTTGTCATTTTTTTGTCCTCCTTACGAAACATGCCAAATCAAACAGACTTTTCTTCCAAAAGCCAAGCTAATTCCAGGCCAATGAACAAAACAATGTGACTCTATCCCAGGATTCATTTTTATGGACAATTCCCCTTTCCTTCTACAGGTGCTGTGCTGCGATGGCAGCACCTATATGGGTCTGATTTTTTTTTTTTT
>CAIGRF010054836.1:0-12633 GCA_903798235.1 Fraxinus ornus
TTTGGAATGTTGTATTGATAAATTAGGAGCCTTGAGGTTCGAGTATGGAATGAGAAGAAAGAGTCGTCGGATTTACGCTAGCATGTCGCCTAGCTAATACTCGAACATCCAAAGCAGATTCATTGTAGCTAATACTCGAACGTCCAAAGCAGAATCATTGTCGTCTGCCTATTGCCCAGCTCTCACTTGAGAGACCACCTCTCGCTCGCATGTCGTTAGCCTGGCGCTCGAGCTACGGTGTTGTCTGAGAAATTCTAGTTTGCATTTTTCAAGAGTTTTATCTATCATATACTATTTAAACTCCTCATATAATAAATACCCAATGCCCAGTACATTTTTTGGGTGGTTGATTATTGCTTTACATTCTTATATCATTCTTTCAAAATCCAATAACATATCCAAATCTTTAGTTTTACCTTTTGATTCTTGAAATCAATCAACCACAAGTTTGGGAAAAATATCAAATTCATATAATCCAAAACACTCAATTCCTAGATATCATTAGGAAGGTATTTTCTCAATAGCTTTTAGAGGTTACTGAAAATTAAGGGAGGTTGGACTAGAAGTACATGAAGAGTACAAGAACGAGACGTTCTTGATGTTCCACAATAGATAGACAATTTTAGAAGATGGGGAGCAAGTGTGAGTGAAACACGTTATAGCAGGTCTTGGAGATTGCATGAATTAGATCGACGAGTCTAGTGAGTTTTTTAGAAACTATAAGTTCTTATTGTCTATAGTGGATACTATTGTCTTGGTCCCGAAGTTTTTACCCCCAATTAAGGGTTTTCTTCGTCATCAAATCTTGTGTTATCTATGTTTTAATTATTTATTGCTACAATGTTAAGATTTTGGGGTTCCATCTTAAAAGGTCGACTTTATTAAGAGGGGTAACTCAAACTTTTATAAATTAGTCTATGTTTTTCATCTTTATTCGATATGGGATTCTATCCCTTAATATGCACCAGCAAGTTGGTAGCTCGTTTGAGCAGACCAATCTTGAAATTCATGTGCTAAATTTTTTGAGTTTTAATCGGATCGAATTGCTCGTCGAAACATAATGGGCTCGGATACCATGTTAAGATTTTTGGGTTCCATCTTAAAAGGTCGACATTATTAAGAGGAGTAGCTCAAACCTTTATAAATTGGTTTATATTTTCATCTTTATTCAATGTGGAATTCTATCCCTTAATAGACAATTCAACATAGAATAGTTTGACTTGATGACTAAACATTTAGAACAATTAAAAAGTAACTTATTGCTTTTAATTGATAAGTTTTAAATTTCACATTATTCACATATTAGGTGACTTTATGGTTAAATTCGTCACTTTTAGAAACAAAGGCTATTTATAAAAAATAAAAGGAAGGAATTATTAACTAATGCCACAACTAGGGATGGCAAAAAAATTCATTCAGCCCGATACCATGGGGTCCCGCCCCGCCCCGAATAGGGCGGAGATTACCCGCCTAACCGGGTAAACGGTGCAAGGGTCATTACCCCCCGAAGCGGGTACGGGGCGGGGACCGCTACCCTTCCCGTTTAAAGTTAATTTTAAATTTAAGTTTTTCATCAAACAAAAATAATAAAGTTATCATCATTTTTAAAGAAAACATAAGTTGTGTTTAACAAATTAGTAAAAAAGTAAAAATATTTACTACTTAAAAGACATCAAAATTAAAAATTAAATAAATAAAATGGTGCACGGGACCTGCTCCGCCCCGCCCCACCCCGTCCCGTCCCGCTTTAACCGGGTATAGAGATGGGATAAGGTACCAAAAATACCCGACAGGATGGGGGTGGAAATGGCCGACCTGTCTCATACCTGCCCCGTTGCCATCCCTAGCCACAACCCGATTTCTCACAAAAGTGCTCAAGTTTTTGTGTGGTCAACGTTTAACAATAATGGCTATTTTATTTTACATTTTTTTTCAAAACAAGGCCAAATTATTTTGAGTAATGCTAATTAGTCATATTGGAGTCATAATCACAGTCTATGTAGCATTAAAGTGACATTAAATGATAAATACAATTAAACGAGTCATTTAATTTCACATTTAATTTAACCATCACTGAAACCACATAAACTGTGGTTATAACTCCAGTGAAACTAAATAACATTATATTTTTATTTTACATTTTAATTTTCTTTCTATGAAGAACATTTTGTAAATATTGTTTTGTTTGTATATCAATTTTCTTTATTGTTTGTAACTTAGGATCCATTTGATTGTAAGAGTGGAATTTGGGTGGAAAGAAAATGAATTTCAGGTAATTGAATTGAGTAGAATTGTTTTCTTGAGAATTGTCAATTAATTATATTTGATTGGTATAATTTTTCACCAGAAAAATATTAAGATTTTGGATCTTTGGGTGTTCGTTTGGCTTTATTTTTCATTAAAATTTTCCATTAAAGAGAAAAAGAAATTCACACTTGTGGATATAATTTATTTCCATTGCCAAAAAAAAAAAAAAAAGTAACTTGGAAAACCAAAACCCCCCAAATTGGTGGGAATTGATTTTCATCAAAACCATGGAATTGATTTAATAAATTAGTAAAAAAGTAAGAATGTTTACTACTTAAAAGACATAAAAATAAAAATAAAATAAATAAATAAATAAAAGAAAAAAATAAATGGGGCACAGAACCTGCTCCGCCCCGCCCCGTCCCGTCCCGCTTTAACCGGGTATAGAGAAGGGATAAAGTAACAAAAATACCCGACAGGACGAGGGTGGAAATGACCGACCCTTCTCATACCTGCCCCGTTGCCATCCCTAGCCACAACCCGATTTCTCACAAAAGTGCTCAAGTTTTTGTGTGGTCAACGTTTAACAATAATGGCTATTTTATTTTACATTTTTTTTCGAAGCAAGGCCAATTTATTTTGAGTAATGCTAATTAGTCATAATCCCAGTCTATGTAGCATTAAAGTGATATTAAATGATAAGTAAAATTAAATGAGTCATTTAATTTTACATTTAATTTAACCATCACTGAAACCACATAAATTGTGGTTATAACTCCAGTGAGACTAAATAGCATTATATTTTTATTTTACATTTTAATTTTCTTTCTATGAAGAACATTTTGTAAATATTGTTTTGTTTGTATATCAATTTTCTTTATTGTTTGTAACTTAGGATCCGTTTGATTGTAAGAGTGGAATTTGAGTGGAAAGAAAATGAATTTCAGGTAATTGAATTGAGTAGAATTGTTTTCCTAAGAATTGTCAATTAATGGTATTTAATTGGTATAATTTTTCACCTGAAAAATATTAAAATTTTGGATCTTTTGGTGTTCGTTTGGCTTTATTTTTCATTAAAATTTTCCATTAAAGTGAAAAAAAAGTAACTTGGAAAGCCATTTCCCACCAAATTGGTGGGAATTCATTTTCATCAAAACCATGGAAATTGTCACCGTGTGAGGCCAACCAAGAAAATCAATTCCAAGGAAAAAAAAATTGTCATCAAACAATGTTAAAGTGGAAGATGGAATTTGTTTTTCATTTTCCATGAAAACTTTTGCACAATCAAACAATTTCCCATTTTAAGGAAAATAAAAGGCACGCGCATGTTCCTTACCAAATTTTAAGGTTGACTTAGAATATAACTGATAAATTGATACAATATTGAGTAAATTTTCTCCAAATTTACATATGTCGAATGCTCTGTATAATCTCCTAGCTGGTCAACTTCATGTAAATAATAACAAAAATATGCACAATAGTAAGTTAATTGAATTAGCTAGTTCAACCATTATTGATGCAAAATTAATTAATGACTTAATTAAGGAATCAAAGAGTTAATTAATGTCTTAATCAAGGAGTCAAAGAGTCGGTCAAGTCTTTGTTTAGTTTTAATTATGTTTTGATATTTGAAGAGTCAACAAAGTCGATTTGTCTTTCCCAGATTAAATTAATCGACATTAAATTGGTTGTAGTACTAAGAGTCATTTTAATGTCTAGAAGTCATTGTTGACTATAAAAGTCTATGTACTTGGAAGAAAAGAAAGTAGAACATTATTATCAAATAAAGTATCAAATTTTATTTCTCCGGCTTCATAACTTTCAAGTTTTTTCCTTCCAAGATTCTGCCTTGAAGAAATCTGGACTCCAACCGTGATTGGAGTATTAAATCTATCTACGTCAAAGGTATTGGAGCTTGCTTAAGATCTGTAATTAGTGTCAGATAGTTGGAAAAGGTAACAATGCAGCTGTTGAAGGAGTTACCATGGAAGATTTTCATAATCTGCAGCAACAGATCACTTAGTTGTGCTTTAGATTAGAGCGGGTTAATGTTTTAGGGGTCACTTTTCCTCCAGTTGGGGAACAAAGCGGGAAGCAGTAGCGAAATGTAAGAAATCGACCTCTTATTGGAAAAATTCAGCAACCGGTTGATTAATCTTATGATGAGGAAAGAGATGTAATTCCATTTCGAGGACAACATAGGTTTAATCGTCCACATGATCAAGATTCATGCATCAAATTAGATGTCCCTAAATTTTGCTGAGGAAGTACTGGATTGGTTGAATGAAGTGGAGAGAATCTTTGAATTCCTTGAGTTTCCAAGAAATAAGAAGGTAAAGTTGGTGGCTATAAAATTGAAGGGCTATGCTTCTTCCTAGTGGCAACAAGTCCAAATGACAAGAGTTCAGTTTGGAAAAGACAAAANAGGGCTATGCTTCTTCCTAGTGGCAACAAGTCCAAATGACAAGAGTTCAGTTTGGAAAAGACAAAATTTAAAGCTGGCCAAAGATGCAACGTACGATTCGAAGCCAATTTCTTCCACTAAAGTATGAAGGAATTCTTTTTCAACGGTATAAATATCTTCGGCGAGGAGCACGCACAGCTCGGGATTATTCATATGAATTCTATAAAGTGAAAGCACGAGTGCAATTGGTGGAGACTATAGTGCAGGTGACACATCGTTATTTGATGGGCTTGAAACCCAATATTCAAAATTTTGTAGAATTACAGCCCTGTTGGACATTGTCTAGTGTTGTCCAACTAGCAATGATGTTTGAAGGTCAACAAAGGTTGCCTAGCAATAGTCATATTGCATTGGGAAAATACCACAACTAATTTAATGTCGATTATACTCAAGGTGGCAGTGCTTTGAAGCCATGAACAGCCCTATATAATATAGAGAAATTTGGCTCTACCTCTAAGTCACAAGGTCGAGGTCAAGGACAAGGAAGAGGGCAAGGAAGAAGAGGTGATATCACTGGAAGGAGCAGCAATCCATCTCAATTTGTCGATGGAAAAACAATCTATTACAAGTTTGGAAAAAAGGGTCACAAATCATTGGAATGTAGAAAACTAAAAAGTAATTTATTGGCTGCCGGAGAAATTGATGGTTCTGATATTCTTGAAGAAGTTTCTGAAGATAATGGAGGGGAAGATGGATTTCTAGAATTTGCTAAAGATGAAGTCACTTATGAATACCAAATCTTATGGTTCCATGAGCTATGTAAAGTCCAAAAGTGTAGGAAGGCAATTGGAGGCGCAACAACATTTTTAAAACCAAGTGTACTAGCTATGGAAGACTTTGCAATGTTATTATCGATAGAGGAAGCTATGAAAATCTAGTTTCGCAAGAAATGGTGACAAAGTTGAATCTTGAAGTTCAACCACATCCAAAGCCCTACCGCATAGCATGGTTTAAGAAATGAGGCAAAATAAAGGTAACCCATCAATGTTTGGTTCCTTTTTCTATTGGAAAATCTTACTCCAATCAAGTTCTATGTAATGTGGTTGAGATGGAGGCATGCCATTTATTACTCGGTAGACCAAGGAAATTTGATGATCAAACTATACATCATGGGGAAAAGAACGTGTATGCCTTCTATAAAGATGGGATTAAAGTAGTACTCGCTTCAATGAATGATGAAGACTTTTCAAAGCCTAAAGCAGCCAATGGAAAATCTTCTTTTCGCCTTCGGGAATTTTTGACTGAATTTGAAGATAAAGGAGTTGCCTATGTGCTATTAACAAATGAAGTAAAAGATGTCCTGCAAACTGCCCATTTCAAAGTTGCGCTCTTCTTGAAGAATTTGCGTAAACTTTTCCTTCAGACTTACCTATTGGTTTACCTCCAAACCGAATGATTCAACATCGTATTGATCTGGTACCTGAAGCTAGTCTACCAAATCTACCACACTATCAAATGAGCCCTAAGGAGCAAGAAGAACTTCAAAAATAGGTTGAAGATTTGCTAAAAAAATGAGTTTTATTAAGGAATCAATGAGCTACTGTGCAGTTTGAGCCCTCTTAACTCCAAAAAATGATGGTACATGGAGAATGTGTATTGATAAGATCACTGTAAAGTACAAATTTTCAATTCCAAGACTAGATGACGTGTTGGATATGTTGCATGGGGCTAAGGTGTTCTCAAAAATTGATCTTAAAGTGACTACCACCAAGTTTGAATTCATGGAAGGGACAAGTGGAAGACTGCATTTAATATTTAGAAGGGACTCTACTAGTGGATGGTAATACCCTTTGGTTTATCAAATGCTCCTAATACATTTATGCGTTTGATTAATCAAGTCTTAAAATCATTCATCGAAAAGTTTGTTGTCGTCTGTCTTGACAATATTTTGGTCTATAGTCGAGATAAAGATGATCACTTGTTGCATTTGAAGGAAGTTCTCGATGTATTATGAGAAGAAAAGCTTTATACCAATCTAAAGAAATGTTAATTTATGACAAATTCCTTGCCGTTTTGGGGGTACATAGTTAGTTTCAAGGAAATTCAAGTGGATGAAAGCAAAGTTGAAGCAATAAAAAGATAACCAACAATGAAAAGCTAAATGATACGAGGAAAATGTACAGTACTCATGATCAAGAATTTAATGCTATTGTTCAGGCCCTTCAGCATTGGCAACATTATTTGGTGCATCGAGAGTTTTTTTTATATTTGATAGGTTTTAGATGTTTTGTAATTGGTGATTCTATGAACAAAGGGACTGAAATTAATATATTGTAAAAGGTCAAGGAGTAATGTGCAAATAGTTAAAAAGTTATGTGTTTAGGTTTAGGGTTTCTCGAATGGGAATAGAAGGAAAATGGGGCGGATTTTCGATAGATTGTTTCTAAGGTTTGGCTCGAGTTACAAAAATAGAAACATCGTCGCTGGACTGTCACTCCACCTTTGCTTGAGTGACAGGCTGTCGCTCGACCGTCGCTGAGCTTACACTCGAGCGACGTAGTTATCTGGGAGAATTTTATTTCGAGATTTAAAGGCTTTTTATCCGGTCCATTCGTTTCCTAACCTATCTATAAATACCAAAACACATCTGTACTAATTTTCAAAAGGTTGAACAATTGAGAGAGCTTATTCATCCTGTGAGATAGTTTTGGTGAGAAAAACATCGTTCCATTAATCCAAATACCATACACTAATTCATACACATCTGTCAGAGTTGCTGAAGATCAAAATAAGTTGACAGGAGTTCCTGTCTTTGAAGAACGGATCGTTCTTCATGATCCACATGAGAAAGAAGAATTCACAGGGCTTGGAGTGCAGGGTAGCGGATTCTACGGAAAGCTTTGGCAATAGCAGCTAAGGATTGGTGCAGGGGAGCACGAGATCTAGGGAGAGTTGTAAGGAGTGTAGTCGGGAGAACAAATAGTACGGGTCGTCTAGTCTGGTAGACTGTAAGTTATTAAATTAATTTATAGTGGATTGACTGGTAAAGTACCCGGAGTTTTTCCCAGTTAGGTTTCTCCGTAATCATTCTAGTGTTGATTACTACTTTCGGTATATTGATTGATCATACAAACTACGGTATTCAAAATTAGGACTAAACTAACTTGTATTAATAATCATCTAGAAAAGAATTAAAAGTGACTTGTTGCTATTTAATACGTTATTATTTTAATTCCGTATTATACACCTATTCACCCCCCTCTAAGTGTTGTTAGGGTCGAACTACATATTTTTCAATTAGTATCAGAGCCTTAAATCGATTCATGACCTTTATTATATTATTCTAGAAGAGTCCGTCTTTGTCCTTGCCTCCGTTCTTCGACGAAAACAATTATGCTTACTAAAAGTTCAAATGAGAGCTTTCCTTAAAGCGTTGGATGAACGTATTTGGATTAGCATTCAAAATGGGTGGGCTCTACCTACAACAACTGTTGCAGGTGTAGTCACACCCACTGATATCTCACTGTGGACTAAAACTAATTTGGACGTGTGTAATTTGAATAGTAAGGGTCTTCATGCCTTGTTCATGGCTGTATCTATTGAGGAGTTTAGGCAATGGTCGATGTGTGAAAATGCTAAGGAAATTTGGGACATATTAGAAACCATACACGAGGGAACTAAAACGGTCAAAAACTCTAAACTGCAGATGTTGACCACTAAGTTTGAAAAGATTAGAATGAAAGACGATAAATCGTTCAATGAATTCTATGCCAAGCTGAATGATATAGTTAATTCTAGATTTAATTTAGGTGAAAAGATCCCCAAGTCTAAGATTGTTAGAAAAGTCCTAAGATGGCCTAAGAGGTTTAGACCCAAGGTCACTGCGATAGAAAAGAGTAAGGACTTAGATGTTGTTAAGATTGAAGAACTCGTAGGATCATTTCAAACTTATGAACTCACAGTCTCACAACCTAAAAAGGTTAAATCCATCGCCATGAACACTGTTAGAGAAGAGCGAGTCCGCTGATACTGAGACTCTTAGGCTCGACAAAATAGCTTATTTAGTTAAAATATTCTAGAAGGTGATGAGGAATAGAAGAAAGCCTCAAAAGCGGAATAGTGAGGTTCCTAGTAAACTCTCGAGAGGTAGACGTGAGAAAAACACCTCTAAGACTCCCGTTAAGAAATCTCAATATGTCGAATGCCATGAGTGTAAAAGGTATGGTCAAATTAGGAGTGAATGTCCCAATTTGAAGAGGAGTTCGGGTAAAGAACATCGTAAGGCTTTTGACATGACCATGAATGATGAGGATTCGGATTCTAATTCTCAGAATGAGACATCAGGTGTTAAAGATGAACATATTTATATGAGAAAAGATATTATGTTTCTAGAGTTCGTAGTGTTGCCCATCTGACCGTGAGATTAAGAAGAGGGAAAGGGAGAATGAGAGTGAATGGTCTGAAGATCAGAAAAATTATTGTGTTTCCCATTTTGCTCTTAAAGCTCAAAAAAGCTCCATGTGGTATCTTGACAGTGCATGTTCAAGACACATGTGTGGTGACAAAGCCTTGTTCTCATCTCTAGATGAATGGAATGGTGGTGTAGTTACATTTGGAGATGGAGCTACTGCACCGATCTAGGGAAAATGTGTTGTTAAAGTTGTTGGACTACCTGCCATCTCAGATGTGCTTTATGTGAAAGGGTTAATGTCCAATTTGTTGAGTATCACTCAAGTTTGTGATGCTGATTTTGAGGTCAGCTTTCTCCAGAAAAGGTGTATTGTGTATGACTCGACTGGTAACGTTGTTCTCGAAGGTGTAAGAACCTCCGATAATTGTTACGGTATTTTACCTAATTTCAGCTACGTTTGTAGTAGTGCCAAGATCAACATCACTGAGTTGTGGCATCAGGCCGAGTCATATGAACCATAATAGTTTGTCCAAACTTGCCAAGAAGGAAATAGTCAATGGCCTACCTAAACTAGAAAATACTGATACCACTATTTGTGGTCTGTGTCAATAAGGTAAACAGCTTAGAGTGCCTCACAAACAAACCTCCAAGATCTTGACAAGTAAGCCACTTGAACTACTCCATATGGATTTAATGGGACCTTCTAGGACTGAAAGTCTTGGTGGTAAAGATATATTCTGGTTGTGGTTGACGATTTTTCTCGATATACTTGGATTGAATTGCTGAGAGATAAAACGAAAGTGTTTGGTCTTATCATCTCATTATACAAGAGACTAAAAAATGAGAAAAGATATTATGTTTCTAGAGTTCGTAGTGATCATGGAAAGGAGTTTGAAAACTCGAATCTTGAGAACTTTTTCTTGGAGAAGGGAATTCAGCATGAGTTCTCATCACCGATTACTCCACAACAAAATAGGGTAATTGAAAGGAAAAACCGTGTGTTTCAAAAAATGGCTAGAGCTATGCTTCATGGTAAGGGACTAGCTATGCATTTTTAGGATAAAGCCATTAATACTGCGTGTCATATAGTTAACAGAGTCTATCTGAGACCTAAAATTGAATTGACACCATATGAGATCTGGAAGGGTAAACGGCCTACTGTCAAGTACTTTTGTATATTTGGCAACAAGTTCTACATTTTGAGAGACAGAGAAAATTTGGAAAAGTTCGATTCCAAAAGTGATGAGATAATGTTTTTAGGATACTCCAAAAATAGTCGGGCTTATCGGGTGTACAATAATCGCACACGTGTTGTAATAGAAGTGGTAGTAAATGATGCATGTAGTGAGGGAGAGATTGGTAGAGATTGTGTTGAGTTGGATCAGTTGAATGTTGGTCCGAGAAGGTAACTGAACCTAAGGAAGCGTTAGTTCCCGATCCTCCTCGTGTATCGAATGAGTTAGTTGCTTCCAATAAGGAGTCTACTTCTGATGATGAAACTAAACCATCTAAAGAACCTTCATTCAGAGTTAAGTCAATTCATCCTAAGGATAATATAATTGGAGATTTAGAAGAAGTTGTGAGACTTCGCAAGAGGGTTTTGAATAACTTGTCATATGCGAGCTATGTGTCCTAGATTGAGCCGAAAAGGGTCGAAGAAGCTCTTAGGGATGAATGTTGGGTAAATGCTATTCATGAAGAATTATATCAGTTTTTGAGAAATAAATTATGGGATTTAGTTCCTAGACCTGATGATTGCAATGTTATAGGTAGTAAGTGGATATTCAAGAATAAAACTGATGATCAAGATACTATAACTAGAAATAAGGCTAAGTTAGTTGCCCAATGATACACACTCAGGTTGAAGGTGTTGATTTTGATGAAACATTTGCCCCATTAGCTAGGCCTGAATCTATTAGAATACTTCCAGCTGTTGCTTGCACTTTAGGTTTCAAACTATACCAAATGGATGTCAGAGTGCCTTCTTGAATCGAATTGTTAAGGAAGAAGCCTATGTGGAACAACCTAAAGGATTTATTGATCCAAAGTATCCTCACTATGTGTATCGGTTGAATAAATCCTTGTATGGGCTAAAACAAGCTCCTAAAGCCTAGTATGATAGACTTGCTTCATATCTCTTAGAACATGGTTTCACGAGAGGTGGTGCTGACAAGACCTATTCATAGCTCAGATCTATGTGGATAACATTGTCTTTGTTTCTCCTATTGATTCTCTTGCTCATGAGTTCGCTGAGTATATGAAGCAAGAATTTGAAATGGGCATAATTGGAGAATTAACGTACTTTCTTAGTCTTCAAGTCAAGCAGACTGATGAGAGATTATTCATATCTCAATCGAAATACGCCAAGAATCTTATCAAACGTTTTGGACTGACAGCAAAAAATATACTAGAACCCCCACGACCACAAGTGTCAAGTTAGGTCTCGATCCTACAGGTAACAGTATTGATCAAACATTGTATAGGAGTATGATAGGTAGCTTACTTTACCTCACTGCTAGTAGACCGACATAGTTTTTAATGTTGGGATTTATGCACGTTTTCAGGCTGATCCCAAGGAATCAAACATGAGAGATGTACGATATATTATTTGATATGTCAATGGCACTGTTGATTATGGAATCCTGTATTCTCGGGATTCTACTCTTGATCTTCCTGGCTATTCCAATGCCAATTGGACTGGAAATGCCGATGATAGAAAAAGTACATCTGGAGGCTATTTTTATGTTAGTTCAAATCTCGTTGCTTGGATGAGTAAGAAACAAAATTATATCTCATTATCCACAGCAGAGGTCGAGTATATTGCAGCAGGAAGTTGCTGCACTCAACTGCTTTGGATAAAGCAGATGTTGAGTGACTATGGGATTGAACAGGGAACTATGACTCTGTTTTGTGATAATACTGTGCTATTAATATTTCGAAAAATCATGTTCAACGCTCTCGAATTAAACATATTGATATTAGGCATCATTTTATTCGGGAGCTTGTGGAAACTCAAACGATTACTCTTGAACATATTTCTACTAAAAACCAATTAGCTGACTTATTCACTAAATAGTTGGATGGGTTTCGGTTCGAATCTCTTAGAACAACTATTGGTATTTGTGTGCCTCATTGATTCAGTATAATTGATGCATGTTCATATTCTACTATTTTGTGACATTGAGGTATACATGCATCATGTTTATTTACTTATTTGTTCTCATGTATTTTTACTTTATGTACTTTATTTTTGTTTGTGTGACTTTTCTTTTATTTTGTGTGCTCGGTGCATTCTTGTTTGAATCTAAAACAAAAACAAACAAAAACAATCTTTTTCGTTGTTATGATTTTACATTTTTTTTCAAAACAAAAAAAAAAAAAGAACAAAAGGTTGTTGCGGGAAATTGTTTTTACAGTATGAATACAATACACTTGATTTTGTAGGTCGTAATCAAGCATGAGTATATTTAGTGAGCTGTAATATAATTCTCATTGTTAGTTTATGATACTTTTGGAGTATTTAATATAGATCTATTCATATATCATCTGCACTGCACACACTATGAATTTG
>CAIGRF010054891.1:5359-22586 GCA_903798235.1 Fraxinus ornus
ACGTGGTCCCGTTTAATGTGTTTCAAAAACACATTATTGTTCTTATTCCCAGATCTAGACAAATTTTAATAAGAACAATGCAATCTTATCAACATAAAGCGTCCAACTTCATGTACCGATTGTGAACGACATATTTTGATTATATACAACGAATTGTGTCTCACTATACTCAAACCGTCGAGTATACAATTTGTTATATTTCATATAATCAAGGAACATTAAATTATTATCGCAAATTCTAACAGTTGACTCCACCGGTGATTGTCAGTCTACGGTGACTTTAAAAAAATAATGCAACACTTGTGCATTATCTTTCTAAAAAAATAATATAACGCTTGTTTATTATCTTTCTCATCAGAAAAGACCTAGCTATTGTTTTTGCAAGAAATCTTTGGCCAACTTTGTGCAAAAGAACCTTTCTTATCATAAAGCATTTTGGGGGCTAGATAGAAATGAAAACTCCGCCATTTCTGAAAGAAATCTGGAGACTCTTTATTACAAAAAGAATAAAAAAACCAAAATAGGGTTTCCAATTTTCTAAATCACTTCATTCAAAAGTTAAAATGAAACAACAAAGACAATAACTTGTGCATGAATCCTAAAGAAATATGAAAGTCACGAAAAAATAGAATATATGCAGCGCTAGACTTGCTTGTTATTTGACATGGTATAATTTGAGTAGTTCAGGGTTGGCATTTTTGTGGTTTGAATGCACAAATTACATGTTCATATACTATGTCATGCAAATGTATTTCTTGTCCAACACCCTCAAAAAGTTGAATAACGATATTCATGCCCATTGATGTTTAGAAGTCTATAGCACAGAAATAATCCTTTTCATAAATCTGAAAGAAATATGAAATTCATGAAAAAGAGATTATTTTCGATGCTAGACTTACTTGTTGCCCGACATGACATAATTTGAATGGTTCAGGGTCGACATTGTTGTGGTTTGAATGCACAAACTATATGTTCATATGGAATGTCACGCTGATGTATTTCTCGTTCGGCACCCTGAAAAAGTTGAATAATGCTACTCAGTCTCATCAATGTCTAGTAGTCTAGTTGTCAATTAAAGGATTGAATATTTTAAATATCTTATATTTAAAAGGCTTTTAGAGTCTATTTGATGTAATTTTTTTAGAATACATTTTGTGAAAAGTAAATTTTTTGAAAAATGTCCTGTTAAAAAATAGGAAAAACTATGAATCTACTGTCGAAATTTTTTTTGTCGAAGAAATGTATATAATTGAAAATAAATTTTAAAAAATATGCAACGAATTGGATGTTAATTGATTGGACTAAATAAATTACTCCAAAAAGTGGATTCCCTTTTTATTTTATTGTCATTCGAACAGACATGTATAAAGATTCGCTCTCTTTACAATATACGCCCTTCCAATTAGAGTTTCTTTTTTAAAAAAGGAGAATCGTATTCCAAACAATTTATTAGAATCTGCTTCTTTCTTGAAATGGGCCATTTTGCTCTCACACAAGCACTGAAATGGGAAGAGGAAAGTTCAAGGGCAAGCCCACTGGCCGTCGCCAGTTCTCGACTCCTGAGCAGATGAGTATGTTTTGGTGTTTCCTTCCTTCCCTGTTTTTGTCTATAATAGTTGGCATGTATCCGTGTATGTATTTATATAGCTGTTTTTTTTTTCGAACTTTTCTTGTTTGTTTTGAGATGAAATTGAACTTTTCAGTGTTTATGGTGGGATTGGGATGTTTGTGGAAAGTGAGGGATTTTGTATTGTCGATTTTGTTAGTGGTTTTTGGTGCTTCAATGTTGAATTTCGCTTAATTCTTGCAGATGATTTCTATGCAATATTGTATCTTTTGTTTTTGAATTTTCTGAAATTGTATCTTTTGTTTTTGAATTTTTTTGAAATTGTGTATACTGCCTCTGGTCTCAGCATAAGATCAACACGCTAGAATTTGGATTCGAAAATTTTTCCTCCAGACTTGGATTGGATTTTTTGTAAAAAAAATTTGGTTGCAATTATAAGACAAGCTTGGTTCAGAGTCCTGATAAGTTTCCCTAAAAAACTTGGAACATTTCCGTTTTAGTGGGGTGAAAAGAAATTCCATGGAGTTAATTAACTTTAAATTATTTAATGAAGCACACAAATTTCTAGGAAAATATTTTCATATAAAAATATATTTTTTCAATATGTGGGAATAGAATATCTGTTTTACCAGCAAAACATTATTATTATTATTATTTTATTTTATTATTTTTTATTTTCCCTAAAATTTTACAAATTCACCATTGCATTTTGGAACCCCTTCCAGAAGACATCTAAAAGGTTTCCTTTTTTCATTATTCGAAACATTGTCATGGAAATCGAACTTTGACCCAACAACTCTAGCTCAAAGTTACATGCAATTAGATACATTTTGACATGTTAAATGAATTCATTTCTTACTTTTCCTTGGAAATTTTTGAATGCACCATAAGTAATATGAACTAATGTTGAGAATTGGCTTAGACTAACTATTGTTAATTAAAGTGGCTATTCACGCATACTTTGATTCAAGTCTTTTTAAGGCATATTCTTTAAATGTTCCTACTTAAGAAAGTAATTCCTTTAATACTTCTTTTCCTTGAATTGCTGATATGTGAAGATTTATAAACAATTTCTGATTGATATCTTCTTGGATACATGTGAAATGTGTTACCTCCAAAAGTAAAATGACACAAACTTGGTTTTACTATAAATTTATGTGTTTAGAAAGCAAGAAAATATGAAGTTCAAATTATGTTTAGAAAGCAAAAATATATGAAGTTAACGCGAAGGCTGAAAGAGAGATGGAGGGGAGGGATCTTTTAATTTTATTGTCTAGTTTGGCAGTAATGTGTTTTATATTCTCCTTGACTCAAAACTTTCCTTTTTCTGGATGATTCAGTGGCTGGTACCTGTGCTTCTCGGCCTCGTATGTTTAAGATGGTAAACTATTTTCCTTTTAACTTTTTCACCCTATGATATTTCCGTAGACGTGCTATTGTTTTAGAATCTAATGATCTTAGGTAGTGTTTGATTTGCATCTTTTTCCATGGAACTAGGAAATTGATTTCCATCTTCTTGATTTTGACTTGTTTGATTAACATTATTTTCTAGGCAAAATGATTTCCAATTATTCAGTTCACTTGCCACTTTTGGATGAATTGGTTTTTCCATCTTTTTGGTGGGAAAACTGAATTCCAGATTTTTTTTTTTTCTTTTTGGGTATTGGAAACAAATTTCAAAACCAATTATTAAAAAAAATTTCACTTTAATGGACAATTTTCATGTAAAACAAAGTCAAACGAACACTAAACTTTGATTAAAAAAATGATTTTTTAGGAAATAGTTTTTTTTTCGTTTTTTTTTTTTTTTTTTTACTTTTTGGCAATGGAAACAAATTTTATAATCAATTGTGAAAAAAATTATCACTTTAATAGACAATTTTCATGTAAAATAAAGCCAAACGAATACAAAAAAAAATCCAAAATTTTAAAATTTTTCTGGTGGAAAATTATACCAATCAAACACACTTGATTAACAATTCCCTACAAAACAATTTTTAGGCAAATATTTTCCCTGGAATTCATTTTCTTTCCACCCTTGCAATCAAACGAACCCTTAGTTTCAACTTCATGTTTTGTATCTATTTATATATTATTATGTTTCAAATGTGTGTTGGGACAGTCGCAATTTCTTGTGGTTTTAAGTTTATGAAAGGTGAAAGTGACTTGATTCAGTAATTTTGTGCAATATGATGATATGAAAATTATGGCAGCTTCTTAAACAAGCTAATGAAACATGAGAAATTGGCATCTTTGACCCCATAGCCATTCTGCACCTTTTGAAACTTAAGAAGTGAATATCCACAAGTGGATATTGGTGAGGGAGTGGGTGTCAAGTTGGCCACTGATAGCACCAATAGAAAATGGTATTTGAATAAATTACTTAACTCAATTAATGTTTCTTTTCTTCCTTTTTTCTTTTTTTCCACTGGTGGACCCAGTCAGTCACTGGAACTTAGATGATCAAGTATACTTCTGATTTCCATACATTCGCATTTTCTTTCGTTTCAGATGTGTTTTATCGATGTTGTTGTATATCAGGAAGAAGCTGAGCTGGAAGAAGAGGATAGATCTGAGGAAGAATCAGAAGAGCCATCTGAGGATGAAGCTGAAACTGCAGTCAGTAAAATATGGTTCATTGCATTTTTCATGTCATATTCAGTGTAGAGGGTTTTTGAGCAGTGCATTCCGAGGTGTCTTAATACAGTTGTCTTTTAATGAAATGTCTAGATAAATAAACATTTGTTCTCTTTTTTGTCAATGATGTACACAGAAGCAGAAAGGCACTCAGGGTATCATTCAGGTTGAAAATCCAAATTTGGCAAAACCAAAGATTGTGAAAGCGCGAGATATCAATGTAATATTCCCATATAAGTTTATCTGTTCAATTAGTAGTTTGTAGTGTTTTTTGTTTACTGAATGGTCCTTGTATTTGTCAGATGGAGAAAACCACTGAGCTTTCTAGGCGTGAAAGGTTTGTGAATACTTATTTCTTGGCATTGGATGTGATTGGAAATGATTGAGAAATTGTCTTCTTTTCCTTCCTTTTTCCTTCCCGTTTCTTGTTGGCACAATATAACATGTATAATAAGATCAGAAGAAGAAAACTGTAAAGGTCCAATTCAAGTCTCGAACGCTTGCCTGTGCATCCTTCTATTATTTCCTGTTTCTTATAAATGGTAGCATCCAATTTTCTTGATGTCAATCTTTTTTATTTATTTGGGGATGCTAGACTAATACCGTGTTGATTTTGAGTGAGCTGTTATATTCCCTCCCACAGTGACAATCCACTGTAGAGGTGTATAGCATATATCTTGGTGAATTATTCTTGCATGCTTCTGGTTGCAATTTACCGGGCATCTCCATGTAGGCTTTGATAGAGCTGGCAACTCGTTATGTGGTTAAATTTGCCCGACATTGTTTGCTGGTTACTAGATGGCTAATGACTTGTATATTTTGTTTATGAGTTCGTTCTTGAGGACCATTGGCAGGAAAGAAATGATATAAGTTGCATGAAGCTTCAAATGTAGACATTATAAATTTTTATTTTTTAAGAAAACTATTAATTCTTTGAAAGATAAACTAGTCTTTGACTGAAAAATATGTGCGACTTCAACTGTAATGTACTGTGGCACAAATTTCTATGGTTAACCACTTTGAATGAGTTGGTCTCATTGAGTGTAACCCTTTCCATGGTGTTCTCTTTTTTCAGCTGACTGTTCTGTATCCATAGTATTCACTACTTCATCTTTGTTCTGTCATTGTTTGCAGAGAGGAGATTGAAAGAAAGAAAGCTCACGAAAGGTACATGAAGCTGCAAGAACAAGGAAAGACAGAACAGGCACGGAAAGATTTAGGTAACGTGGTTGAATCTGCTCCAGGACTTCGTTTCTTAGCTTTTATTATGTGTTTTAACCCATCCCCAACAAAATAAAATGTACAATGGAACAGCCTGTCTTAAATTCTCATCTTTCTTATAGAGAAACACAATATTGATTTCCCCATCGATTGATTGAGATTCTTAACCTTTCAGAGCGTTTAGCCCTTGTACGACAAAAGAGAGCAGATGCCGCTAAAAAGCGAGAAGAAGAGAAAACTGGTAATTGCCTGAGTTGGCCAATACTGACAGCTAGCACTTTGTGTTTTTTAATTGCAATTTTCAGTGGGATCTTATTTGTATTTTCTTGTCCCTGCAGCCAAAGAGAAGTTGTTGGAAGCTCGCAAACTTGCTCCAAGAATTAATGTTAAGCAAGTTTAATACATAAACAATATTTAGTTGGTCTGAGTCCAAGGATTACTATATTTCTGTATTGGCACAATAGATGTTCACCCCATCCTCATTGCTGGTTTGTCCATGTTAAACTTTTAAGATACATAGATATAAATAAAATGAGGTGATTCAACATAATATTATTTTTTTTGAGAAAATAGGTTAGCCTCGGTTTGGTGGCCATTGTTCTAGAAAAAATATTGTTTTAATGTGTGGTTAAGCTCCAGTTTGGTACACATTAAAATATTCATTTTCATTCTTCTACTCATTCTTAACTACACATTTTTCAATAAAATAATATTTTCCATCACATCAATAACTTTTCATTCTTTTTCAACCACACATTCTTCATAAATCTACGATTCAAGAGTACATTCTTTCAAAATAATGTGGGCCAAACACACCCTAAAAAGTAAGAAACTTTTTTGTTTTTAGGTGTAAAATATTTTATTATGTAAATATATTGTTGAAAATGAGTATATACAAAAAATTGTAAGAATAGAAGGGAAGAAAGACTTTGAAAAATCGCCATTTCAACCTTTCTCGGGCATAATGTACGAAAAGTAAAATTAAAAGTAAAAACTAATTGTTGATTTCGGGGTGCCATTCTCCTGAGTTGGACCTCAAGGATTAAGCCATAGGTCTAAGTTTAAAAAAAAAAAAAAAAGGAAATTGTCCAGATAATCTAATTAAGTTATTAATCCAATGATTAACCACAATTTTCAAAACATTGAGGGGTATTTTACAAATCGTCGTTTTCTCTTTGATGACATACATTATAATTAATGGAAAGTTAGGATGATGATATATGTTCAATCCATAGGTTATAATACTTGGGAAGTCATTGAATATAGTCTTTATGTACTTATAAAGATGATTAAAATTGATGCCCGATCAAATCATTCCAAAATCTATAGAGGAGTATGATGAAGACGATAAAAGAAAATTATCTTTAAATGTTAGAGCAAAAAATCTACTTTATTGTGCTTTAGATAGAATTAAATTTAATCGTATTAGCACATGTGATTCTGTATATGACATTTTGCATGAATTAAAAGTCACTCATGTTGGTACGAGTAAACTGAAGGAACCCAAAATTAATCTTTTAGTTAAAGAAATTGAGATTTTCTTCATGAAACAAGATAAATTTATTGTCGATATGATTACTCGCTTTACCGATATTGTTAATGACTTAAAGGCTTCGACTGTAAATTTACTAACGGTGAATTTGTAAGAAAAATGCTTATGTCACAATTGGAAGATTGAAGCTCATTAAGGATATTGATAGAGAATACCAAAGATGTCAACTCATATCCATTGGAAGAGCTTTATCGTACCTTGATGACTTGTGATCCTAACAATGTTGAAACTAAGGAACAAATGAGGAAAAGCAAAGAAGAATCAAATGAGCCTCCTAAGCGCCAATTAGCTTTAAAATCGGCAATTGATGGAGGAAATACAAGTGAAAACATGATTGGTGATTGAGTTCTTGTTGTTAAGAAATTGAGTGGTCTTTGCAATAATCGGAGGTTTGAAAAGAAAGAAGAAAATAGTGAAGAAAGAAGCAAGAAAATCATTTGTTATGATTGTGATAAACTTGGACACGAGAATTGAATGCCAAACAAGAAAAGAGATTTGAAAAATGAGGTAAATCCTATTGAAAAATGTTCATATGATGATTTATCTAATTCTTATGATGAAATTCTTGAGGAATTTGAAAAACTTGTCTTTAATCTCTTCATTCTCAAAAAGAAACACTCCTTGTTATAAAATGAAATGAAGAATATTTTTGAAACTCAAAAAGATTATGATTATTTGATTAAAGAACATTCTTCTTTAAAAGAAAAAATTGAAGATTTGACCAAGATGGTTTACAAATTCACTCAAGGTAAGAAGAATTTTAGCTTAATGCTTATGATCAAACACGTGTTTTTGATAAAGGAGGAATTGGGTATAAACCCTTCTTGAAACAAAAATTCTTCAAAAATTTATTTGTTAAAGCATCAAATGCCTCTCTTCTAATCACTACTTGTAGTTTTTGCAATAAAAATGAACATGTTGCCTTTAATTGTCTAACCAAAAGAGGCTACACTTCGAAAGCAAAAACAAGTGGATTCAAGAGTCCACTAAAACTAATTACCAATGACACAAGCTTGTATGTGTACCAAAGATAAAAAAATTAAATTATCTTTATAGGTACCAAAGAAGATAAGTAAATGGTTCTTGGATAGTGGATGCTCAAAGCACTTGATTGGAGATAATACATTACTATCAAATTTTAAAAAGAAGGATGGATGTCATGTCACATTTGGAGACAATGGAAAAGGAAAAATCATTGAAATTGGAAACATTGGTAATCATTGATCACTCCAATTGAAAATGTCTTATTAGTAGATAATCTCAAACATAATTTGTTTAGTATTAGTAAATTATGTGATAAAGGTTATAATATAAAATTTGGTTCTTCCAAATGCCTTATTAAGGATGCTACATCAAAAGAAGTGATGTTTATAGAAAGTCGAAGTAATGATATTTATATCAAAAATATCAAATTTGAAAGTAATGAAAATGTTTATCAAACGTAATAGAGGATACTTGGTTATGGTATTAGAGATCATGTGATGTTAGCATGGATCTTCTCTAAAAAAAATTCAAAAATTATTTTATCAAATGATTGCGAAATTTAAAATTTGAGAAAAATAAGATTTGTAATGCTTGTCAATTAGGGAAACAACCGAAAAGTTCTTTTAAACCTGAATCACACTCTTCATCTACAAAACCTCTACAACTTCTTCACATTGATCTTTTGGATCATCTAGAACCGCTAGTATAGGCGTTAAATATTATACTTTCGTCATTGTCAATACCTTTTAGATATACTTGGATCCTATTTCTGAATCTAAAGGATGAAGCCTTGAATACTTTGAAACATTTTTGTAAAAATGTTCAAAATGAAAAAGGATATAAATTACAAATATTAGAAGTGATCACGGTATAGAATTTGACAATATCGCATTTGATAATTTTTGTAACAAAAATGGATATGAACATAATTTCTTGGCTCCTAAAACTCAACAAAGTAATGTATTATAAAAGAAGAATCATATATTGCAAGAAATAGTTATGACTATGCTTAATGAAAATAGCCTACCAAAATATTTTTGGTCCAAAGCCGTTAACACTGCTTGCTACATCATTAATAGAGTTCTTGTTAGTTGAAAGCAGTGTTCTAAAATGCGTAATGCGTTGTGATGCGTCGAGGTCGAGAATCAAGAATCACAAGTTTAAGCGTGTCAATGCGGAGAATATGCATCATAATGCGTTTNTCATAAAAAAAAATTTACAAAAAAAAAAAATAAATAAAAAAAATATACGGGATTAGGCGGGATAATGCGCTGCCTAGGCGCGGGCGCTCCTAATCCCGCTTAGGTGCGCGCATTACCGCGCATTTTTGAACCAAATGCATTTTTACACGCATGGCCGAATTCGACGCGTTTTCACCACGCATCGCGCCTAGGCGACGTATTTTCGAGAATTTTAGAACACTGGTTGAAAGAAAACAAAAACTCCCTATGGACTTTGGAAAAATAGAGTTCCAAACATAGGTTATTTCAAAAAATTTTGTTGCAAATGTTTCATTTTGAACACCAAAGAAATTATGGAAAAATTTGATTCAAAACTCGATATTGAAATTTTTCTAGGATATTCATTGATCAAACCATCATTGGCACAAAATGTGCATTTATTTCTCAAATTGAACCAAGAGATTTTAAAGAAGTCGAGTTTGATGAATTTTTATTCTAGTTATACTAGAAGAACTAAATCAATTTGAAACAAACCATGTTTGAGATTTAGTTACTAGACCAAATGATCAAACCGTCATTGGCACAAAATGTGCATAACAAGGCTAGATTAGTGGTTCAAGGTTACAATCAAGAAGAAGATATTGATTTTGAGGATATATTTGCGTCTGTTGCTAGATTAGAATCCATTCACATGCTTCTTGCATTTGCTTGCCATAAAGGATTCACTCAACATCAAGCGGATACTACTCTTTTCGTCAAAACTTAAAAGAATGATATGATTGTTATTCAAATTTATGTTGACGATATTATATTTGGTGCAACTAGTATTTGGCTTTGTGATGAATTTTCAAAATGCATGAGCAATGAATTTGAAATGAGTATGATGTGAAAACTTAAATTCTTCCTTGGGCTTCAAATTAAGTAAACTAATGGTGGAATATCTATTAGTCAAAATAAATATATATTAGATATGCTCAAAATGTTCAATATGGAGGAATTAAAGCAATGAACACTCCAACGAGTTCATCTGTAAAATTAGACAAAGATGACAAAGGCACTTCTGCTGATGTAACAAATTATCGAGGTATTATCGGATCTCTTCCTTACTTAACCGCAAGTAGACCCGATATTATGTTTAGTGTTTTCTTATGTGCTAGATTTCAATATAATCCCAAAGAATCTTATCTTAGTGCCGTAAAACAAATTTTTAGATATCTTAGTAGCATAAGAACTCTAGGTGTTTGGTATTGAAAGGGCACTCACATTGACCTACTTGCTATTCGGATGTCGATTGGGACGGTTGCACAATTGATCGTAAAATCACTAACAAAACATGTCATTTTTTAGGCTTTGCACACGTGTCATGGTTTAGTAAGAAACAAAATTTCATTGCATTGTCTACCGTCAAAATCGAATATATCTCAGCCGCTAGTTGTTGTGCACAAGTTTGAAACTAACACTTAGTGATTATCACTTAACTTTTGACCATATACATATTATGTGTGATAACATGAGCGCTATAAAGCTTTAAAAAGTCTCGTCTTGCATTCTCAAACAAAGCATATTGAAATTAAACAACACTTTTTACGAGATCATGCATAGAAGGGAGATATTGTGTTAGAATTTGTAAACACCGAAAATCAATTGACCGACATTTTTGACTAAACCTCTAGATTTTTGATAGATTTTCGCATATTCGAAGAGGCTTGGGCATTCTAGATGAAATTGAAATATGTGGCTAATGTGTCTATTTGTTGTTAAAATTGTTGATTTTATGTCATTTCATCATGAAGCTCGAAATTTTATTAAAACTATGATGCAAACGTTCGGATGAGGAATCAGACAACCATGAACACACCCGAATTAAGCTCTCTGGATTGATAGAAAATTTATGACTTTTCCATGTGGACGTCCGGATCTGCATAATTCCAGATTTTTAATTGCGATTAAAAAACTATTTCTTCCTTATTTTCTCTTTTCTCTTTCTCCTCCATTGCGTGCATCCACCTCCTATTAACCCATTTTTGTTCTCAATTCATCATTTCACTCTCCCAAAACCAAAAACCCATCTTCTCCTCCTCCAATTTTATTAAAATCACTATTTTCTCTCACACATTTTTGAGTATTTTCAAACCTTAGGTTTGATTTCTATCTTTTTTTTAGTTGCTATTTTTCATAATGTCTAGTCGACGAGGAAAGCATATGAAGACTATCGTTAGGAGGGATCCTCCATCTCTAATAGGTAAGAATGTTAATTTTGCCAACTTTTTCATTGAAGCACCAACATTTCACGTAGAAGAATACTTTGAAAATATGGATTGGGTGTCGATAGCCACTTTAGAGGAAAACATATATACCCTTCTCATGCAAGAATTTTACAAAAGCATGGTTATCATTCCTAGGATGATGAAATTTCTTGTTTACTTTGAAACACCTGCATTACCATCCTTAAACTCATCTGAGAAATTCTCGAGCTTGAGGTGTGTGAAAACCAAATTCTTCTTCATAAAGCTCATCCCACTTTGGAGAGAGAGAATCCTATAGAGGCACGCCGTAGTGTTGCGGGGGAAAACATAAAAAATATCACAAATTTAGTGCCAATCAACTCACTCTTCCATGTAAAATTTTGCAGAATATCATTGCATATGTCATTTTCTTTGAAAGGGTCATCGGGGATGAAGTAAATAATTTTGATCTCTTTATTCTCGATCCCTTTCTAGTTGGGCGGAAATTAGACTTACATAACCATTGCAATCGGTCTCATGAAACTTGTCCATTCCACTCGACACGTCAAAGTTTTATCTTATAACATGCTTATTACTAGATTTTTTAAATATCTTGAAATTCCTTTGCATAATGAGACCTCCGTCTCACTCCATGACACCTATCCCATAAATATCCAAACGTATGAAAATTGTTAAAGAGCATGGTCAATAGGTGGCTCACACCAAATGTTTCGTTCTCACTTCGGGTCCTTCAACTCTACCTTTTGACGGAGATGAGGACGATGATGACGTTGATGTAATACACGTTCCGAACCCCCCTCATGATTTTTCGGGTTCTAGTGTTCCTCCTTCTACCAGTGGTTTCACATTTATCGAGGATCATTACATTTTCCTCAACGATCACATCGACTCACTCACATCATCCGTCAATGGGCTAGCCGGATTACTCCTTCAAATACTTGCTTGTCAGGATGCTATGCAAGCTCAACTCAATGACTTCCACGTTCGATTCGACGCATCGCATCATCCAAAGCCTCCTTCGAAGCCTTAGATATCTAGTTGTTAATTTCACTTTTTTTTTTCTTTTTTTTTGGGAACTATTTGAAACGTGATTTATGTGGATTCAATGATAATTATGCTATCTATGCCTTGATTAAGAATTTTGATGCGATGATTAGCCTTTTGTTTAAACTAGCATTTAGTGTTTAATTAAGGAGGAGTATTATTCTTTTCTACGGTTGATTTGATTTTTGATCATAATTGCACTATCTTTTTGCTTACGAAAAAGGGAGAAAGTGAGATGATTATGCATGACAATGAGTTTTTACATTTTTTAATAAATGGTTATTGATTTGTAAAAGATGGGGAGAATATATGAAACATACGATTTTTATTCTTTTCCGATTGTTGAAATACATGATTTTTATTCTTTATCGACTGCTGATATTACTTTGCAACTCATTTTGTTTGTCATAATCAAAAAAGGGAAAACTGTTGACCCATAGTTGACTTATCCTTGATTTTTTGATCATAGCAAATAAATTGATTTTTGTCTCTAACAATCGATGTTAAGTCTTCAAAGCATCCTATGTAATATCGATCAATTAAGGACAAAAAAGTCAATATCAAGACCTTCACATTATAAAATGAACTTACAATGAAGGAAGTGATGAAAGTCAAACAATCAGACTTACAATAAAGGGAGTGATGAAAGTTGAACATTCAAGATAAATCATCTCAGACAAAGAGCTTCAATAGTCATATATCAAATAAAGATTTTAGATTATACTTTTACGTTCACTTGTAAAAGTATAAATACTTCAATTCTTAGCACGAAACGATGAAAGCTCAAAAACCATTTTGATATGCTAAAAATTACTTTTTTCATCACTTGCATAAATAATCTTTTTAATGAAAATTTATTTTCAAAATCATAACTGAAAGTTAGATCATATTTTAATTATTCACATCAGACCATGCAAAGATAAAATTGATTAAACTGCTAAAATCCAAACGTCCTGACAAAGCTTTGTATGCCCAAACCATGTAACGATCATCTTTTTTACTGTTCCAATGTCTAGTGCACAAAGGCTAGTTTTTGTACGTTCAGACAAGTAAGCGGACGTCCGGTTGGCTGTTCGGTTCCAAAAATATTTTTGCTCATTGAACTCTATAAATACATTCACTTTTTACATTCATTGTAAGTCTTTTTGAGAGCATTAAAGTGAAATATTCTTGAGCAAACCTACATTGATCTTGTATCTTATTTATAATCAAATCATTTATTGTGAAAACATTTGATTGAGCGAATCAAATCCTTTATTCATCTTCTTCATCAAAGTTTTTTCGTCTAACACTTGAGCTTTCATTTGTTACTATTCATGAAGTGTTAGGTTATCTCTCTCTCTCTATACTTAATTTGTATATACATATTATTAAGAGAGAAGTTTCAAATTGTAAAATTATTTCTCTTCAAACCTGTGGGTCATATTGAGCTTCTAAAAAGCTCAATATTGTATAAGGATCGGTGCTCCTTGTGTGTACGTCATCGAAAGCTTTGTAAGGTTTTGGATTACACCATAAGTCAATCAAATATAGTGAAAATGCCTTACTCTTGACGAGAGCTCGGTAACGGAGGACGTAGATCATGGATTTGGATCGAACCTCACAATTATATCGTTTGCTTATTCTCTTCCTTTTACTTATAGCTTTCATAATTGTGTTTTTTGTTTGAATGATATACTTATTCCAAAATTATTTGACACTTTGAAGTAATCATTCGAAAAGGTTTTAAAAACCAATTCACTCCCCTCTTGGTTAGCTATTCTTGGACTTAAATCTTTTGACATTTCATTTGAAAATTTTTTCATGGTCTATTCTGATGACATCTTGATATATACTCAGTCATGATGGCACACACCTAGATCACTTTCCACAAGTCTTCCTTATCTTCTGTTATGCCAAATTGTTTGCTAACCTTAAGAAGTGTTCCTTCCTACGGTCCCAAGTTCTCTTCTTAGGGTTCATTATCTCCGCTCAAGGGATTTTTGCTAACCCAACTAAAATCTCTAGCTTCATTCAATGGGAGATTCATCCAAGGCTTTAGCTCTATTACCGTCCCCGAGTATATGAAGAAAAAAGGGTTCTTTATTGGACCTCATCACAATAGAAATCATTATTTGCTATTAAACAAATGTTGATAGAGGCTTCCATTTTATGCTACCCTGATCTCTCAGTTTTTTTTATGTTTCCTATGATGCATCTGAAATTAGTATAGGTGGTGTCTTAAGTCAAGATGGCTATCCTATCGCTTATTTTAGAGAGAAATTAAATTAGGAGTGACATAAGCATTCTACTTATGAAAAGAAATTCTATGATGTCCAATCTCTTCGTCACTGGCAATACTATTTATTGCCCTAGGAGTTCATTCTCTATTCTGACCATCAAGCCCTCCGTTATCTCATTTTTTTATCATAATTTGAACCATCGACACTTTAAGTGGATAGAGTTTCTTCAAGAATATATATTTATCCTCTACCATCGAGCCGGGGTCAATAACAAAGTGGATAATTCCCTTAGATGTGTTACTACTGTACTTCAAACTACAAGCACAATGCTGGTAGGGTTTGAGCGTTTGAAGGAAGATTATCCCATTTGTCCTGACTTTCGTATTATCTTTCAGGAACTCTTAGCTAAATCCTCCCATGATAACATTACCTTCTTGTTTAAGAATGGTTATCTTTTTAAAGGAACCAAGTTGTGTGTCCCATGTACCTCACTTTGAGAGTTTCTTGTTCAGGAACTATATACAGGAGGTCTCGTTGGTCATATCAGTACACAAAAAAACTATTACCTCAAGGATAAGTTTTATTGGCCTTTCCTTAAAAATGGACGTTGCTCGTATTGTGTATCATTCTCTTGTGAATTATGTAAGGCAAAACATCAAAATACTAGGATGTATAGTCCTCTCCATGTTACTCATACTCCTTGGTGTGATCTTAACATAGATTTTACCCTAAGGTTTCCTAAAACTACTAGAGGTCATGATTCCATATTCGTTGTAGATAAGTTCTCTAAGACGGGCCATTTCAATCATTTTTCCAAGTCTACTAACATCTCATATATCGTTACATTATTTTTCAAAAAGGTTGTTCATCTACACGGGGCTCCCACTCACTATTGTGTCTGATGATGATGTCAAGCTTGTTAGTCCTATTTTAAATATAGTAGATTTATATTCTTATCAAAGCACCTTCGAGCCTCAATTTATCTTCTAACATGTCTGCAGGACAAAGCTCTGTAGTCTTCCTCTCGAGGATGTTGTTGATTCTAGATGTCTTTTTGAATTACACATAGTTGGAGTCAAGTTCTTTTCAGTTGGATAAGAATGATGCAACAAAGAAGAGTTAAAAGCGTATTCAAGGTGAAAGACTATGATTAAATAGAAGTGGAGTTTATCTAGATTATAGTAGTTATTTGATGTTATCTTTATTTCAATTTGTATATAGGAAATTTATTTAGTTTCAAAAGTTTTTATCTATATAAAGGGACTTAAGGCAATATATTCAACCACAACTGATTATATGAACAAACTATTTCCTTTGCCCTAGATTCTTTTCTTGATCCGCCTTTCACCTTCAATTTTATTGTTCATTATCAACTTGATACACTTCTGCATCAAGATGTCTCCGGACCGTATTGTATGTGATAACTTGGTTGATTATCATAAACCTAGTAAAATATGTGAGGAAGTCATGTCTCTTCCTTTATCTAGGCCTTTGGCTCGTTCTTCATCTCTCCTTAATATCTGATAAGTGTAATTTTTACACTTATTCGGGACTAAAAATAACGACATTTGATAGTTCTTTTGACAAAATATATTCTAAATTGTTGTATTTTATGTTTAATAGGTAAAACTTTTTGAATGGAAAAGAAATTGAAAAAAGGATGCAAAAGATGGTGAAAAACGATAAAATTTAAAGTACAAGGTCTGACTTACATTATATGAAAGAATTGAGGACTTGGAAGCAAGCATTAATTTAATTCAGCATTGGAATTAATTGGGCCTCAATTTGGATGGACTTTGTTTGATTAAAAAAATTAGGTTTTATATTTTATATATACACATGTACACGCAGAAGCCGAGAATTCGACAGCAAGCGAAAAAAGAAACGAAAAAAGAAAAAGAAAACAGAGGGAATTACTCACGCACAGGAAGGTCAAAATTGGAGGCTTTGTTGAAGATATACGCACGGGGCAAATCCATGCAAATAGAGGCAGAAATCGGGGCAAAAAATTAATTCCAGATTTATTCAAGTTTCATCAATTTTCGGTGATGTCGTTCTACTTTTGCGTGTTTAATTTCAATATTATGTTAGAGGCTAGATTTTTACATTGCTAAAGATATAGATGAACCCTTATTTTGAAATTTTTAGTATTAATTAATTATTCTGACGTTAATTTGTTTGAATGCGTGGATGTTTATTATGGTTTAGTTTTCTTTTCAATTAATTGGCCACTAGTTGCATTGTTTGTGAATTTTTTGGTTATCGAGAGAGACAATAGGATTTTAGCACATAGTAATAAACATTGTGAGGTTCAATAAAGGATAGAGATATACCTCTATGCTTTATATGGTTTCAATATGTGTTCTAGTGCTTGTTAATGCATTTATCATGTTTACATCTTTCATCGAGATATAGAAGGGTCAAATGAGGGGCATAGATTTGATCGCTATCGAGAAAGACTTTCAATTAAATTAGGAACATTGATCAACATGAATGATTTCAAATTGTCAACTTAATTGTTACACTAAAAATGGAATAATAAGGGGGATTCGACATCTTAGCAATGCATCTCA
>CAIGRF010054931.1:9704-21479 GCA_903798235.1 Fraxinus ornus
TTTTCTTAAAATTTATATCACTTTTTTGAATAACAAACATCATTTTTAATAAAAGTTGTATATCACATTTTAGGCAATAACATTGTTTTTTAATTTCGTCACTTTTTTTTTTATTCGTCACTTTTTTGAGTTTGTCACTTTTTTTGAATTGTCACTTTTTGAGTGTCACTTTTTTTATTGTCCGTCACTTTTTTAATCTGTATAACTTTTAATTTGTGCCACTTTTTTGAATTCGTCACTTTTATTAAAATTTGTCACTTTTTTTTTAGTTTATGTCATTCAATGATACTTTCAAATATGTCCACCATGTGTTTGATGAAATGTCCAAATGGTGGAAGCTTTTTTATTGACAAAATTTGACAAGCTTTTTAGTCTTCTATCTTCCTAAAGTTAAATGTGGTAAAATTGTGTTATTTGTCACTTTTTTTTTTTATTTTGTCACTTTTTTGAGTTCGTGTCACTTTTTAGTATGCGTGTCACTTTTTTTTTGAGTTTGTCACTTTTTTGAATTTTGCATCACTTTTTGAGTGTCACTTTTTTGAGTTTTTATCACTTTTTTAAGTTTGTGTCACTTTTTAAAAAAAAGGCAAAAAAGTGACAATTTTTATAAAAAAGTGACATTGTGTCACTTTTTTATTTTATACAGTATTTTTTACTTCCTAAAAATATTTCACATGATTTTTCAAAACATTCATAATTTTAAGGGTATTTTTGTAAGTACCACAAATAAGTATATATTTAGCAAAAACACGATATTCTGACATGTTGTCATTATAGCGGTTTCTTCTGTTCTGCTCCATATCTAGTGACTCTCTATTGGCTATTAGTTATAAAACAGCTGGCTTCCACGAAACCTAGCAGCCAGGGCCTTATTGGCCCGTTTCGCGAAACAAATATCGAAAATAGTTAAACGTGAGTCTTTAAGGAAGACGTTTAACTCGCATTTTTAAAAAATAAAAAAAAACCAATTATTTCATTAACATTTATTATTTTTGCGATACAAATTTCTCAAATGTAATTTTCATCATTTTATTAGAAAATTTTATATGGAATATGACATCAAAAATTTTCGAATTTTTACATTCGAAAAAAATCATATCCCATGCAAATTTTACGATGCAAAATTACATGAGATATGATTTTTTTTTTTTTGACGTAAATTTTCAATTGTAAAATTTCTCCCAACTTTTCAAGTTCGATTGTACCTCCTAACTTTAAATTTTTGCATCCGTCTCTGCCTATATAAGTAGTCCTCTAATAAATAGGAAGACTAAATTTGTGATAGATTTTCGCGATCTTTATAAAAATGTATCTTACTTCTAATAACAAAGGAATAGTTTGACAGAAAGTAAACAATGTAGTTATTTTCATGCTTAATTTCAGTGTATCAAGTTCTTTTCATTGTAGAATTTATGGGATCTTGAGTACATTTTGGTTAAAAGTAATGAAAATATTAGGTTAATTTACTGTCTTAGTACGGTGATTTTCTTTTTTAATAGTGTATCGTGGACATGATACCAATTAAATCGCTTTATTTTTATTTTTATTTTTATTTTTATTTTATCATGGTCATGTAATCTCCAAATAAAACTTTTTATTAGTATAAATTCTTTAATCTTTATATTAAAATTTAAATAAGTCAAAATCATTTAGAGCGTGTTCGATAGAAATTAAAATCGGATTAAAATTAAAAAATTAGTCGTTATTGTTGATTTTTATTAGACAAGTGGGACCTAATAACGGTCATATTTTCAATTTTAATTGGATTTTAAACCGTACCGAACATGACCTTAGTGTTTCTGATATTCCTTTGATTTAACTCATCTCGAGTGAGTGTCACGAGGCTATTGGCATATCCTTCGTGATATTTACCATTTCGTTAAATGCACGATATCTGAAATTTTTTCATAAACAAATGGTGACAAAATTTAATTCCACAATATTCTTTTGCTCCGATACTATTTCAAATTAGTTATTTATATATTTAGATATATAATTAAATTTTTTTTTTTACAAAAAAAACATTTTTATATAGTTTCATTGTCACCCTTTGCATTTGGAGGAGCATGGTCCATGATACACGGGCATTTTTCTGAAAAAGAGGTTGAAAATATTGGGATGACAAAACAATTTGTTATAAAATCATGCTTTTGTTATTGCAATTTCTTCAAATTTTTATTCCACAAACCTATACTAATTGCAAATTTTATTTTTTGGACATTAGGACAATACTAATGGATACCAACAATTTTCAAAGTAGTAGTGGGATTTGTTAACTGAGTGCACGCTCCTGGCATTGGATTTTATTATTAGCATGTTCTCTGCCCTGTCTCGGGTCTCGGGGGGGGGGGGGGGGGGGGCCACCCCAAACTCTCCCCGTGAAGAATAAAAAAAAATTAACTACAAATTTTTTTTTTAAAAAAATTAGTTAACTGGAAATTTTTGAAAAAAAAATTAAACGGAACAGGAAAAGAGGCAAAAGGTTTGGGCGATAATGGGGCCATCGCTCTGGGCGATCACATGACTCTTCATTCGTTCAGCTTCTGTGAGCTCTGCAAGTTTGGGCGACAGCACTTTTCTTGTTCTTGGGCTTCTATTACCTTCATCAATGATTATTTCTTGGCCTTTATCTTGGACTCCTTAATTGGGCTTCTCATCTTGGACCTTTAATCTTTGGCTGCATTTTTAGGGTGTCAACAGTTATTTATATATTTAGATTTATAATTAATTTTTTTTAAAAAAAATCTTTTTATATAGTTTCATTGATCCATTTGCATTTGGAGGAGCATGGTCCATGATACACGGGCATTTTTCTGAAAAAGAGGTTGAAAATATTGGGATGACAAAACAATTTGTCATAAAATCATGCTTTTGTCATTGCAATTTCTTCAAATTTTCACTCCACAAACCTATACTAATTGCAAATTTTATTTTTTGGACATTAGGACAATACTAATGGATACCAGCAATTTTCAAAGTAGTAGTGGGATTTGTTAACTGAGTGCACGCTCCTGACATTGAATTTTATTATTAACATGTTCTTCGCCCTGTCTCGGGTCTCAGGGCGGGGCGGAGATGCCCCACCCCAAACTCTCCCCGTGAAGAATTAAAAAAAAAAAAAAAATTCGATAAAGAAATGAAATTTAGTTGCAATGTAATTTTACTTGTAAATGTTTAATTTTGGATATTGTTTGTTTCCAGTGGTCGCTTTGGATATTGATGTAGTTAGTTTGACCATTATTTGTTTTGGATGTTAAAATTATGAATTTGTATTTTAACTGAAGATTTTTGAAGAAAAGGGGGGCAAGAAATGGGGCAGGTCCTCGGCCCGCACCGCCCTGAGCCCCACCTTGCTGCCATCTCTAATTGAAACAAAAATTTAAAAGATTAAGCTTTAAGAAGAAGAGTGATCCAAAATTTTGTACATTTTAATTATTAATTTTACATTTAGTAATGTGAAATTTTACTCTATAAACTCATTATCCTTGGTGCAATCACAATACGTGTCTTTAGATTAATTATGGGATATATGAAATTATTAACGTGTCGTGATAGACTTGTGTTATATTATAATCAAGAAAAAGAACATAAAAACTTCACTTCACACACGTATAATATATTGAATTTTAAGATTGGTCGTGTAAATTTTTACACGATCACATGAAATATTAAGAAAACAATTATGAGACTTTCACACACAATGCGTGCTTGAGATTGATCATGAAAATTCGACATAATTAATAAAGCTTCATAGACGGTTAAAATTAAAAATAATTTACTATTTTATTTTTTTAATTTCTGACCTACATTAGACTCAATTTCAAACGAGTTCTCGATTTTTCTAGTTGAATTACGATTGTTATTTATACTCTCTTGAACACTACATCACATTGTAACTATGATTGTGTTAATTAATAATTAGAAAGTAATTAGGTCAAAGTTGGCATTAATTTTGTATTAATTAATGCCAATTTATTTTCACATTTGAGTCATCGGGGCGGCGGGGAGGGTAACGCACACGTGAGGTTCAATTAGTGGTTGTCAAATTCATAGAAAAAACTTCACATTACTTTACTTCCCCACCTCACGTGTGTGCGTGTAAATTATTGTTGGGGTTAGTTGTTTTTTTTAGACTTTTTACACAAAATTCATTAATGGGTTTTTATCACTTTTAGGTTGTGGGTATTGTCAAGAAGTTTTCAATTTCCTTCAAGACCAGCCTCTCCATTTGATATTTTTTGGAGAATTTTCAATCCTTGCCATCCCTATACTCAACCACTAATGTCGGTAAGCGAATCGAATTAATCGTTACCAAACAAGTCACGAGTCTCATTATCTTATGGACAACAATTATTTTACATTATTTCCGTCCCCATAAAAATAGGCTTGTTTCTATTTCCACACAGATTATGAATTTCTCATTAATATAGTTAAAGATATAAAATTTTCTTACATGTTTCCTAATTTACATCTATATTGAATAATGGTTTAAGTATGACTAGTTTATATTTGTTGATGACAAGGTACATTCAATATATATGTGCATATTATAAAACAAAAACAAAAACATCTATACTTTAATAAGAAAAATGATTTATAATTTGGGACAGATAAAAAATGAAACAAAGTCTATCTTTATGGAACGAAAATGACATGTCTTTACCTTAATCTTAGGTTATGAACAGTTCAACATTTTCCCAATTCTAGACTCAGAACTAGGAGTCTTTCTTTAACAAAAAATTAAAATAAAACGAATAATTAGAGAATATGTGACGCACACATGCCCATGGACATGTTACTTGTTAAGCCATTTGTACCACTTTCTTTGTAGACGAATGATGTGGTAGATGGATGATGGTTGGATTAAATGTGTGTAATGTGAAAGGTGGTGTGAGATTATGCCAAATGTAAATTCGTTAAATCAGTGTGTAAAGAAATGTGTACATATAGTAAGATTGTATACTTGTTAGCTCGGAGTGGTACGTATATGTTGGGGGATGCATTACTTTAGACGTGAAAATTGACTAAATTTCTACAAGGAAAGATCTTTTTCTCTAGGGCAACAATATCATTTGCCTTTTGGCTACAAATTAGGCACCAATATTCTCTATGGCATGCACATTCATCGAAACCCTACAATAGAATTAGAAATTAGGGTCCAACTTAGTACAATCAAAGTATTCACGGTTACACAAAGACCATCTAAACATACAAAAGACATTATTCAAAGTTGAATTCCTAAAGATAAAGAAAGAAAACCAGAAATTTGTCAACACATTATTACATCAACATGAATGCTTGTACTAAGCAAAAATGCCCCAAGTTACCGGTTTGGTTTGATGAACCCAGTCCTCGTTCTGCAGTTGGTAGACCGGTGATCAAAATCCTGAAATACAAAATTAGTGATCTTTCATGAAAAGGGAACTCTTTCTAGGAAAAAAAATCGAGCAAATTTCTCATTATGATCATCTACTAGACCATCGGATTTGAAGAGTTCATAATCTTGAAAAACAAAACGACATTGCATGAAAACAAGGGCGTATACCTTTCTACACTTCTAGTGCCCGGAATCATTAGAATTGTCAATCTTTTTGCCGTCTTTGTAAACTCGCTACAGGATTAGAAAATAGGACAAAATGGTCTATTATAAGCAAATCTTGAAGATTACATGTCTTTCCATCGTGCAATTTTGGACGTTGATAAAACATGGAAAGTCAAAAGCAACAAAATGATGTAATTTACCTGAATGGTTCTTCTCCAATTTGTTTAATAGCACCAGTTGCATCATGATAGAACACATGGCTCAGCCTATCTAATCTTTCAATGTCAAACATGTTTCCAAGCATTTTGTATAGATCTTCATATGATCCAAGAACGGATAATTGGAGAACCTGACCCACGTCCTCTGACTCCAAGAATACTTTGCATTGCCCCGGGTCACGAGACATCTGTTGCTCAGTGAGTATTGGCTGACCAAATAGTACAAATTGAGGAGTCATTACATTATTAGTTTTAGCGGACTTCTGATTTGAATCTCCCATGCTTAACAAGCAAGAAATATCTTCATTACCGTTGTCGCTCCTGACAGTACCATCAGAAATGTTAGCATGGGGTTTAAGCTGCGGGATACTGGGTGGTAATAGTCTCAAGTGCAGTTTATTGTTCAGGTGATCCGATAACGGGAGTCGAATTTGAGTATGCCTAGTTCCCTGTATGCCTGCAGCAATGTCATCGGATATACCACATAAGCTACTGCTTGACGCAAGAGAGTTGACTGTAAATGATGGCATTGGAAACTGGCCATCAAGTGGAAAGTCAGGATAATGTGGTAAACGCAACTTCTTTCGTGGTGGCAAGAAGGGCGAGATATGAATGGCAGGTATGTTTGAGACCATTTCGACTAGCCAAGGACTAACCCGTTTTACATTTTGCATCATATCCGATTCATCCCATGTCACCTACAAAACAAAAAGGTGAGATATGTAAGAGCAAATGGAAAGTAAACATAAGCTGAAACAATTTCCTAAATTAAATTCGAAACAATAGTGCAAAATACTGGGAACAAAATGCAGAAGGTAGGAACTGTGGAATGGCCATCCAATGCTATCGATCTCCAACAAATCACAAGCAGTCAATTTAACAACAAAAAAATGGGCATTCCAATCAGAACAACTGGTCCCAGGATGCAAGAGAAGAACAATATTTCTAATTTTCTTGAAAGGAAAAAAAAATGATAAAAGAGAAAAGTGTAAACAATTTAATACTTGAATATAAAAATTTAAACAAGAAGACAGCAAGCTTGATTTCACTAATGAATCCGAGAGGCAAAAGGAATGTGAACTCCAACATTGTTAAAATGGAAATGGAACAAAAAAGAACCATTAGAGAGATTTATTTCGTCACACATTAAACCGTGGTAATTGACAGACTATAAGAATTTTAACTTCAGAGGTTTGAGTCTTTTGTTAAGTACCTGAAGGAGCCGCCACATTGAATTAGGCCAGCGAACGGGATCAGCAACCTGAGTGCAAGCTATAGTACCCATAAACCAGCTGATCCGGGAAGAATCCTCAGTTTCAAAAGCCATCTTGAACCTCATCCCAGAAGACCATTGGATCCTCATCGCTGCACAAACGGAGGAAGCCTTTACACAGAACTCTGGTGTGCTTGCACGCGGGTAATAAGCCACCTCAAAAGGTTGGCCATTGGCGGCAAGGAATGTGGCCTCAACAACTGATTCAAGCTTCACTTTGCTCCTCTCCCTTAGGCTCCCATTATTGCCGCTTCTGTGCACAGCACCGCCAGCAGAACTCCATCCCGATGAATATTCATGGCCGCCACAAATGCCACCATCTCTCTTCGCCCTTCGAATCCCAACACAGAGATCCCCATTTTCGCCCCTAAAAAACACGATTGAATCCCCTGCAACTAGCTTCTTCTGATTCACAAAAGTACTCCACCCGGTGGTCAATAAATGCCTCCTCGGCGTCCCCCTATAGATATGCCTAAAATTCCAAGTCTTCCCATGAACATCCTTAGCAATCACAGTCTGAACAGGTGGATCAGCCGAATAATCCAATCGAGGAAATAAAGTCTCTGCACAGTACCTCGGAACAGAGAAACCGCCACCATTATTCGCATCAGATTGAGTCAATGTCTTTGCAAAAGAAGTGGGCTTTTCATTTGATTCAGACCCATTTCCTCCCAACACCACATCATCATCGAAACTATAATCACTATTCACAACTGGGATCAGTCTGATTTTGGCATAAACTTCATCTGTTTCAGGGTCTGCCAAATATTGCACAGCTGCAACTCTGCAGAGAATCATAGGTGGAATTCTAGGCATGGCTGGGAATTCTACATTAGTGAGTGTCTGCTCTGCGTGACCTTGTGGGAAATAGAATACATTCGAGTTCACCAGTGGCATTTGAACCATTCCTCCGGCGCAAGCATGCCATAGTTCCGAGTCCAAACTTTTCTCCACCATCCTCTCCATCTTTCAAGCACAAATCTTCTTCTGGTTCTCGCTAATTCACGAAAACCGTTTAATCTATCTGTAATCTCTACTCCACCTTTTATTTCTTCTTTAATTAATGCTGTATACAATCAAAAAGAGACAAGCACAATATTGTTAAAGTAAATTAAAGAACAACACATTTAATATCAAAGACGGCAATGGAAATCATAATAAATTCATGCATAATCTTCAAAATAAAGATGAAAAATTTGAAAACTCACCAAATATTTCGATATAAATGAATCTGAGGATGAGTCAGTGTGCTTATTGTTGAATTATGGAGATGCGCAATACATGCAGAGCCTAAAATGCAACAACACACTATACTTGAAATGAGATTCAGATTATACAGTAATACAACTGTTAATATACGAAAACATTGCCTTTATTATTGATTCAAGGAATGTGCACATTCACTCTCTCTTTTTAGTCAAAATTTTCTACTCTGAAACGACAGCGTTTCAGAAGTGCCAGTGCAACCTAGGAGTCTCTCTTCAGATGTGTGAACCAATTAGACGGAAATGACCATTTTATACTACATTTTAATTTTCCATAATTTAATGTAGGTCTTGTTGTGTTCTCTACCAACCAATACAAAATTTTAATGATCTAATAAATTTAAAATCGACTATAATTAATTTGAGTTTATATCTAACGTTGACTATAATTAATTTGAGTTTATCGTCATATGATATTTATATACTGACTCATATTTATACTTCGTTAGAGACTTCTTTGCTAATTCAGATTTATCGTTGAAATTGACTATGTTTAATTTGGATTTATCGCTAAATAATATTTTTACACTCTATTTGTGACTCGTGCTTTCACCACATTTAATAGATAGTTCATTGCTAATTCACATTTATTATTGAAATTGATTATATTTATTTCAAACTTACCGTTAAATAAATTTTTTTACTCTATTTATAACTTGTTCATTGACTTTTTTAGAGAATTCATTGCTAATTCAATTGAGTATATTTAATTCGGACTAATCACTAAGGGCGTGTTCGGTAAAAATTAAAATCGGATTAAAATTAAAAAACTAATCGTTATTGTTGACTTTTATTAGACAAGTGGAACCCAATAACGACTATATTTTCAATTTAAATTGGATTTTAAACACGACTGAACACGCCTTAAATAATGATTGTATACTCTATTTATGATTGTTCGTTGGAGTATTCTTTGCTAATTTCGATTGATAGTTAATTTTCTGTATTTAATTCGGATTTATCGCTAAAAAATTATTTCACATATTCTATTTATGACTCGTGCTTTGACTTTGTTAGAGAGTTCACTGCTAAATCAGATTGATAAATGAAATTGACTATATTTAATTAAGACATCGCTAAATATTTTTTTTATACTCTAACTTGCAGTAATCGTTATTTATAGGGGAACACATGAAACCCTAATAATAGCCCTAAAGATGGAAAGTGGAAACTGAGTCAAAAATGCGTAGAATAAATAAAATAAGGAAAATCCGGAAAACAGTACTGGAGCGCCCAGCGAGGGCCAGTCTAGCAATAAGGTCCTCGACTAAAACTAGGTTAGCACTATCAATCCATTTTTCCTCCATGAACCCTATTTAAACATCTTCAAGGCTCAATACACCAAACCACACAAATTTTAGATAAATTTGGGTCACAAACCCAACATTATATTTCCAATCTCACGTAAATTTACTTAAATAGACTATACAAAATTAAATAAAAATATATCACTCTAAATTCATCAGCTAATATATATATTTATTAGATTTTCCGGGATCTTTGTTACATATTGATTTATCAGAAGGCTAGTGAGTTATTGAGTCCAGGCAGTCTGCAAGGTGTTGATTCTCATAAAAAAGGATAATATTGATGATGGTGTGAAAGTAGAATACATCTTCGGCAAAGTATTATCATCAGACTCGATCGAGGATGCATCAAGGATGCCAATTACTGGTAGGACAACAAGCAGTCCCGAGTCTCAGGTGCCAGCACCAGAACCTCCAACATTGCTCCAGTAATGTTCTGGACAAAGCCATCAAGGCCTCCTGATTGCAGTGTTTTAAATGCTATCTCTAAAGGTCCCATGAATGTCGAAGATGGAAAAGTTAATACTTTTAGTCAGGAGCGGACCCAAAAAGTTGAGTGAGCTAGGGCGATTGCTGGTAGCCGAAGGCCGCAATTAAATAATATTAAAAAATTCTTCAATATAAACGTAAAAATCATATACAATGAAAATATAATCCAAAATAACAAGAAAAAATACATTTTTTGAATATATACATATGATCAAGTTTCAAGTTGTGACAAACTTAAACGAGACAAGATGAAATTTATATTTAAAGCATAACTAAACGATAAATACTCATTCCAAACTTAGGCAAAGCTTATGCAAAGTTTTTAAAACAATCATTTTTAGACCTAATTTGACCTAAAAGATGTGTGTTTTGAACTCTTAAAAAAATAAATAGTAGTTAGATTGTCTAAATTTAAATTTTACAAAATAAATTGACTAAATCTAACAATAAANACTTGTTGTTTTTGTTTAAGATGAGCCATTGAGTTTCACGACTTACATATAATAGAATGACTGGAAAAAGATGAGATCCAAAACTATGGACTGTTATCAAACTTGTTACAGTACTGAATTGAAGAAGTGAAACACTTGCAGTGAACAAAATATATTGCAGTGGACAGAAATAAAATATTGCAGAACCAGAAAATAAATATTGCATAAACTGGAAATAAATTTGACGTCTTTGGAGCCGGGGCCTGTGTTCAACACAGTGTCCTTAAAGCAATATTCGCTCCCTCACCGAAGTAACTCGAGCGCTTGCTTCCCAGGATACAGCGGCAGTGAACTGCAGCTTGAGCAGCCGAACCGAAAGGGAGTGCCGGAATAGAACCACCAAGTGACTGGAAGAATATGGGAATTCAAAAAAGAGCAGAGAGATTTCGTGCTTGTGGTGCCTTTGAACTGAAGGAATTGTTCAGTATATATAGGCAAGGAGGAGCCTTTGCCTCTTAGAGGTTGTCTGGGAGTGCTTAACTCAATCCAAAAAATTGATTTTTGTGCCGTTAAAGATGAAGACAAGCAGTATAGGTTCGAATCTTGCCTATTCCAAATATGATATAAAATTTTTCTTTGAGCAATTTGGAAGTTAAAAAATTGAAAGAAAGAGGGAAAGTTCTTGGAATCGAGCCTTGTGCCTTTTGCATGTAAAACTAGCACCGTACCATATAAACTACACAACATATTGTTGAAAGTTTTACATCTACAAATATTTAACGTTATTCATCAAAGCTTCATAAGCCATTTTTTCCGACAAAGCCAGCACGGGCGGTCGCCGGCTCCGGGCGTGTCCGCCCCTGCTTTTAGTTAGAGCAGCATTCTCAGTAGTGGTAAAGATGCAGGCAAACCTGATCAAACGGGGAACTCCGAAAACATGGAACATGGTATGGACACGGGATGCTCTACTTCATGACGAGATTAACGAGAAGATGGCATCTCACATAGGAAGGAATCTTGAAAATACTCACCTGTGGATTTAAATGTCAAAAATGCTACGAGTGGTTTCAAATTATTATGTTCAATTTCAATAAAATAATGGAGTTCATGTCTCATCGAGGGCGGTAGTGATTATAAGGATTTATATATGGTTTATGGAATCCCATCTTATAACTTTTGGTCTATAGAATTAATTATTGAATTGTGAGAAAGTTGATGTTATATGTAATGGAAATGAATATAGTATTTTT